>JAWNNB010001344.1:0-189391 GCA_035043285.1 Drosophila subsilvestris | reverse complement strand
TCCGCTGCTCTATCGAATCCATATGTGCCTCTACATTGGTATGAATAAGATTCGCCATTTGTTCTGTCAATTGCGTCAACAGCTCGTTCTGCATTGCTTTGACTGCAGCTGCGATTTCTGCTGACATTTGGCTCATCTTGCTAGTGGATGGATTACCACTCGTACCTGGATCTTCACTTGTTGTTTCTGCCAAGCTAAGCTGGCTTTCTGATCGCGGAATTGTTGCGAGTCTTGCTTGCTGCCTCGTAAGAAGAGATGTGCTTGTGGGATTTGAAATTGTTTGGGATATACAAACGGTATTACAAATCGGACATGTTGTTTTGCCTGTTAAATGCTTTTTTATGCAAGCCTTATGAAAAAGATGATCACACTTTGTTTTATAAGATTCCCCAGTGCTTAATTCTGCGTTGCATAAACTGCATATAACGACACGAGGAGGAACCTCTTTTTGTGGCGATCTATCCAAACCCATAGAATTATCTACTTTTCTCAAACTTGATCTCAATGACTACACCTATTCAAAAAAAAGAAATTTTGCATAATTTAACTAAAAAAAATATAAATAAATATTGAATTTCTTTGAAATAACTCAAAACATAAAGATAATTGATCTCCCGATTCACAATAGCTCCCTGTAGAACTGCATCTAGTGTCCGTTCTTGACAAAGTCTAATACAATCGAATGAACAAACAATAAATCGTAGACGGAGGCATTCAAGTTACAAATAGCTCTCCCTGTCTTTCAATCGACTCGATTGTTCGAACACAACAGATAGGAATACTGCGTGTTCCCAATCCAAGCCATCAGCCGTGGACAAGTGTTCAACCTTTACATTGAATCACCTTAATTTCCAAACGACTGAATGGGCTCTGAACAGAAACATGCAAAACAAATAGAATTAGAAATAAATGAAAACAGTAGCTAAGTGAATGTGGTCAGAAGATCGCTGCTTGCAGCAAGTGCATTCCGAATTCCTATGCATTCAATCTCAGTTATGTCCTCACTTGTAACAAAAACGTCACACTCGAACCCACATCTCACTGGACAGGCGATTCCCCTTGGGGGCTAAGCTGCCTGTATTCCTAATTCTGATAAGGGTCCAGTGCACGCGGAAAGCTTGATTCAGACTAGTTAATTGTCATTAAAGCCATATGCTAAACAGCTTAACTTTACAGACAACAACCTTTTGATATGCTTTTGTAAAGAAAATGGCTGTAAAAGAAATAAGGAAAAATGGATACTTGTGGTCAATGTAATGTGTGAGTCACCTAGTATTGAATAATCTGAATTGATCTGATGTAACCAACAAGGTGGCCCCACGTTGGGCGCCAAAAATAAAGAACTTATTAATTATTACTGTAATGAGTAACGTGTCTAAGGCGGGATGTAATTCTCAGCTATGACCGGCACGTATTGTTTCCGGCTGCTGGCTCGTCGGCAAGAGGGGTGGTGTTATTTTATTTGCCATAGTCTGAGGCCTTAATAATGCTTTATTTTAAATTAAACGTGCAAGACAAGCCATAAAAGAATACCGGATAGAGAACATTACAGACGACCACTGGACACAGACATTTGTCAATTTGACGGACGGACTATCCTCAGATGGATCGAGGAATGTTTTGCCCTCCCTACCTTGGTCATGGCCTACCGCTGAAATATTTATCACTGCCATAACCCCTTATTATGCAGGCACTAACTACAGGGCTGTGAAGGGGAGATCAAATAGAAAGATTTAAGTAAACATTATAATATTATTTATTACAACTAAAGGTAAAGGTAACTAAAATTAAAACTGCCCACATTATATACTTGGGTCTGGCCCATAAATGTAATTAAAATTTATACTTAACAATAGTGACATGAAAAATTATATGAAGATTTGTTTAAAAACTATAAATAACAAAGGTATGTAAAGTACTGCGACTTTGGCACACTCTCTCATGCACATTACATACCGAGAACTAAAACTCACTCTGATGTCACAATCCACCGACGAAAGCGCTTTCTGCTGGTGTCTGCAAACCTTTTTGAATTGAATGTATGTAAATTGTATGTATATTTTTATATTTTATATTTTTTTGTATATTACATTTTGGGTCGGTGTCTCACTGTTTTATGTGCATGAAAGGGTATTTTCTAAAGGTCTGTTTTCTCCATAATTTTATTTTTTGATTTCTTATTTTTCTTTTCCTTTTTGCATTTACTCTCTCGTTTTAATTTATTCGTCTCATCTCCCGTTTTCGATTCTAGCTGTTTTTTCGCTCTACTTAATTCTATTTCTTAACCTAATCTTCTCCTCTTATTTGCAACTACTCTTATAATCTAAGATGCTGCGCTCATTGCATCGCTCTCCTCGCGTTCTTCGCCTACTCCGCCGTTAGCTAGTGCTTCTTGGCTCTCCCTCTCTTATACAGGAATCTTCTTCTTTCTTTTACTTTTCGCCTATGGCTCTACTGGCTCTCCTTCGTTTATTTCTTTTCGGTGAATTCTAGGTCATTGCCCTTTCATCGCAATTTCACTGCCAATATATATAAAAACATTTCAATACCTCTGCACAGACACTATTACCTAACCAATATCTACCCACGCATCACTTTTTAGGGCAAGGCATCCAGGTTATGGTCAGCACTAGGGGTCAAAAGTAGCACTTTTCTTTTGCGCTTTAAAAAAATATATATGTGTTACATGGATCCGCCTTTAGGGATTCAACAAAAATTTTCGCCTTCTTTTCACTTGGCCTTGTATGTTTCCACTTTTATGTTTCCTTCTCCCGTTTTGAAGATCACAGGCCCAGCGACGACGAGCCGGCTGTGCGCGTGCGCAAAGACTAAAACGTCTTGGTTTCCCTCTTTCTCTCTGGGCGCTTTGCAACAGCTGTTCCTGGCTGTGGCGCTCCGCTAGGCAGAATCGATGGGTGCCAAATCTATTTATTTGAGAAATTCTAGTTTTATGACCTGCACAAAAAAACCAAAATTTGGGCTATCCTAAACACTTTCAGCTTACCCGTGGGATTTGACACCGGGCCGAAATAAATTATAACGAAATTAATTATAACCGCAGTTATAACAGCTGCCACCACTTGCACTTTGTTAATTTGAATTGATGTAATTATACTTCCAATTTTTTTTTTTTTTTTAAATAAATTGTCGGAGCCTCGGTGTTCTCTGCTTGAGATTCAAAAGACGAAAGGAAGATGGAGACGCCACCAAGCTTCCATGAGCCCTATAGCCCAGCCAAATAAGGTCCAACGGTAACTTTTTCTCCTCTTTCCTCCCACCATGCAACCACTCTCAGATTTCGCACAGATGGCGCCACTATTTAAATTTGCCCATGCACAGTTTTAGAACCACTGATTGGGACCCAATTATTCTTTTCGATATTTATTTTCTGCTCATGCAGCCGTTACAATTTTTAAGCCAAGAATGCCTAGATCAGCTTAGTTAAATTTTTATTTAGGAAGCACCAAGCATTGCCAATGTAAAAAACTGGTATCGCGAGTGGTATCGTGGACGTCCTTCGTTGCAGGACGAATTTCGTGAAGGTAGTTTAAAATGAATTGTTGTGCCACAAAATATCGATGCTGTTCAAGATAGAGGCATCCTTGAACATAAGTATGACGTCCATCAATAAGATTTGCCATGATCACCTGGGTGTAAAAAATGTCTGTTCCCGTTGGATCCCTCATTATTTAACAGTCCAGCAAAAAAGGCAGGTGTCGGTTGGTGTAAAGAAATGATTCAAAAATACGATCGTGGAGCTTCAAAAAGTGTATATAACATCTACACAGGTGACGAACCCTCGATATATTCATACGAGCCGGAAAAACACAACAATCGACTGTTTGGGTCTTCCAAGATGGCCCAAATCCAACAAAAGTTGTTCGCTCGCGAATCACATCGAAGAAAATGGTCGCCTTATTTCGGTATTAATGGTCATGTATGTATGTGCCAATAGTGCCAATAGAAAAACGTTAAACAGTTAATTCTGATTGGTATACCATTTGTTTGCCACAAGTTTCCGGTAGTAGGCTTACGTGTTTAAATTATATGTCAAGATTTTCTCTTAACTTGATTTTTTTTAAATTTTCTTTTGTGGGTTGTTATTAGATATTAGATTTTTTTGTCTTGTCTGTAATCTTCAATGTGTTTATATTTTTGTTTTAATTTGCCAACTATGTTGTTCTTCATAAATTCGTTATTAAAGTTATTATTGTCTCCATTTGTTTGTTCTGAATTTAATATTTGTTTATTGTTAGCCAGTTTTGTATATAGTTGTATATATGTATGTCGTCAGTTGAAAGTAAATTATTTAATAGGTCTATTGGCTTAGTATTGGTGGTGCTATGAATTGTATTGTTATAAGACGCTATGGTCTTAAAAACTTTATCTTGAACAGTGCCGGTGTTATTCGGATCGGCATTAAACAGCCGAATATGTTCGTTTAGAGTAAGGTGGAGTCTTTCTACATCAAGACTTCAAGTGTTTTGATACGGTGCACTATGGTCCAGAAGCCCGTTTTTCTGGCATAAAGTCGAAATTTTGATGAGAACGTACAGTATTTTTGCTTTTAAATTCTTAAAGTATATTGATCATACATATTGAAAAATGAGAAAAAAAGTTTTAAAAGCTTCACTGAAGCCTTTTGCGAGCTTTCAAACAAACACAATTTTTTAGCTGATTATGAAAAAAAAATGCGCGCCAATTTATTTGTTTACGTTTTGCTCTGTTGCTCGGGTAAATTTTTGCAAATAAATCTCCAAAAATATGGAAAATAAAGATCAAGGTATGTATTATATAGTGTATATAGTTTTTGTATGTGTTGTCCTTCGGATTTAAGTGTTGTGTAATGTCAAATTTATGTGTAAATTTGCAGAAAACTAACTTGCGTCCCCTGTGTTTCGTGGACAATAACTAAAGCACACTCCCGATCTATTCCAAACTAATAACGCCAGTTTGTACTTATATTTATTGTAATTGACCGCACATTAATAACTTTTCCCCGTTCTTCCCCCTTTTGGAGAAAATTGGTTTTCAGTCACTTATATATTTCGTCATGGCCATGTAATAGCGATCGCTGCGCTGATGCAGTAAGGGATTTTCAATTGGGAAAAAATTAACAAAAGCAGCGTAAAACGTATTCCTATTATTAAATACAAAAAAAGTTACAAATTTTATTAGTCATTTAAAAAAAAAGTTTAACAATGCAATCTAAAAGCACGCAGTTGTTGTTCGATTTATATTGATATTTTTTGTGTGTTAAAAATGTAATCTTTACTTAATAAAAATTAAAATTAATTACTTTGAAAGGAAAATTAAATTTAATAGATACTTTCCACATAGAATGCTGCTAAATTAACCGGTTTAAACAAATTGTGAATTTTTTAAAGTCTTCGTTTGAAGCACTACCTTTTGCGTAATCAATTTTTTTTTACCAAAAACTCTTTGTTACCAACTAGATATTTCAGCTATCTTTACAAAAAAAAATTTTGTATTTTCGGATAAAAAATACACTATCTAGGATGCCGAATATCAGGCAAGATCGGGAAAACTATACTGGCTCGTATATGGGCGGGAAGGGTAGGCGTGGTCAGATTCATCCGAAAATTTGTAGACTAAATAAGAATCCTAATATAACCAAATGTGCAAATTTTCAAGTCTGTATCTATATTTTTAGACTTTATGCCAAAAAACGGGCTTCTGGACCATAGTGCGGTGTTGTAAAATGAAACTGTATTTCGTTATTTTACTCCTTTATGGTTATTATGTTGAAATCATTATCGGTAACGATAATAAGCTAGAAATGAAATGAATTGAACAAAAAAGAAAATATTAGTGAGTAGAAAATTGTGGTTGGGTGGGACGAGAGAGGGAAGAAGAGCGAAACCTAAACCAAGGAACGGGAGCGCCTGGCACAACATGAATGCAGCGCTCATGGAAGGGAGGGCCCCGCTAAGGGCAATAACATCGACTGCGCCGCTAGAGTGAGTGCCAACGAAGACAAGCCCATCAGGTTTTGTTTTTTTTTTATTTGCATTTTTTGTTCAATCCGTCCCCTGGGTATCGGGTCGGAAACACCCCTGCCTTAACCAAGAGCTACCTGAGAGCGATATACCAGGGCGGCAAAAAGGCGGATCATAGCAAATGGCGCCCAATTTAAAATGAAGGGATCGGTTTTAAACGGGGTATACCTAAAATACCTGGTTTAAAACTGAGCCTATAGATAGGAACCTCAACTGGTCCGTGAACCAGGATTGAAGGTAAGTCAACGTAGCCGATGAGGGGAGAGAAGAAAGGGGGTCTCCCAAGTAGTGGACCGGGCATTACCAAATCAAAGACAATAAAACTATAAGATAAGTAACGCTCATAAATTTTCGTAGCCATATGCAAGCAATTTTCCAGCAAGCGACGAAAATCGCGCCATCTCTCTCGCACAAAATTTGAGAGCGTACGAGTCTAAAAATAGAATCCGCTTGCATGTGTGAGTACACACAAAACCAAAGAGTGCGTAGAGTGCGCAAAGAGTGCGCAGAGTCTTGTAGTCAGGCCACAACTGTACTCGCTGAATCGAACGAAGAAGTATCCGCGTACCACCAACGATGTCAGCTACTGTTAATCCCGACGACCTTATGCGCTGCAGAAACTTGAAGACGTATCCAAACGTTCGCTGGAGCTTTCCGAAGGAATTGGAGAATTTTCTGCCATCAGATAAGTCTACGAAGTATACGCCCAAAGATGCGATTCCAGAAGTTCTGATGGCAGGGCGCCTCTGGACAATATATCAGCAGGGTTCTGAGCGGTGGGCACGTAGCGCCACTCCATCTGAGCAGTCTGCTCCTGAATGGCTGAGACCCGATTTGCAACGAAGACGTTAAAACTTGATGGGTCATTGCGTAGCCACGACAAGGCAGTTGTGGAGTCGGACCAGCAATAGAAGCTTCCAGTAAACAACTTAAGTTTCTGGATGTCACTGATCAATTGCTATAAAAATTGCTATAAAAATTACCTATCTCGATGCAGGATACGCTTTTCACAGGACCCTAAACAGTTTTACAGCTTCGTAAATAGTAAGCGTAGAACGTCCGCACATCCATCCTCGCTATCATTTCTAAACATGACGGCAAACAATGATCAGGCAATCGCCGATCTTTTCGCCCAATTTTTCCAAACAACCTATTCCCATGACAGCTACTCTGGTCAGCCGTATCCATACAGTTTACCAAGGTCGAATGGCATTTTCAGCCCCTTGTTAAATGAAAGTTCACTGCTTCATGATCTTCGACTAGTTAAGCCGGTGTTTTCACCAGGTCCTGACGGAGTTCCCGGCTGTGTACTCAGGTACTGTGCCGACACTCTGTGTGGACCCCTGCTTAAACTATTCACCCTATCCATTAATTCTTCATGCTTCCCCCCGATCTGGAAGGAATCTTTTATTATTCCTCTCCATAAGAAAGGTAGCAAGTCTGATGCTAATAATTATAGAGGTATATCTAAGTTATCCGCTATTCCTAAAATGTTTGAAAAAATTTTAACTCCGCACTTGCAACATCTCTGCAAATCACTTATATCTCCATCTCAGCACGGATTTATAAAGCGACGATCAACAACCACAAATTTATTAGAGTTTACCTCTTTTATCATTAAAGGCTTCCAATGTAACTTTCAGACGGATGTTATCTACACTGATTTCAGTAAAGCATTCGACTCTGTAAACCACTCCCTTCTAGCACAAAAACTTGACCTTTTAGGGTTTCCACCTAATCTTTTGAGATGGATTTCTAGCTATCTTCGTTCAAGGTCTCAAAGAGTCCTCTTCAAAAACTCCTTCTCTTCACCTGTTAAGGTTACTTCTGGAGTACCACAGGGCAGCCATCTAGGCCCCCTACTTTTCACACTCTTTATTAATGACCTGCCTTCAGTATTAACAAATTCTCGAGTACTCATGTATGCGGATGATGTTAAACTCTGTGTCCAGTACAAGGACATTTCATTTCACTCTCGCTTGCAATCCGATCTCAATAACTTTCAGTCATGGTGTTGTGCAAATATGTTACACCTAAATGCCTCGAAATGCAAAGTTATGACATTTCATCGGTCCAGCCCCATGTTAGCTCCTTACACCCTTTGCGGTGGTTCTCTTGAGAGAATTACATTGGTTGATGATCTTGGTGTTAAACTTGACCCAAAGTTAAAGTTTTCTGAACACATTTCCACCATGGTAAATAAGGCCATGGGCGTGCTTGGGTTTATAAAAAGGTGGTCAAAGGAGTTTGACGATCCCTACATAACGAAGACTCTCTATTCCTCGCTTGTTCGTCCGATTTTAGAGTACGGCTCTTGTGTATGGTGCCCCCAGTACAAAGTACACCAGGACCGTATAGAATCAGTCCAGAAAAACTTTTTACTTTTTGCTCTGCGTGGCCTCAACTGGGATGCAGATGTGAGACTGCCATCTTACCCTCGTAGACTGCTTTTAATAAACCTTCCAACCTTAGTTAGTCGTAGAAAAATGCTTGGTGTGATTTTTATGCACAACCTGATCAAGGGTGACGTAGATAGCCCTGACTTGTTGAGTCGCATAAACTTTACGATTCCTGTTAGAACTACTAGAAACTTTACCCCTTTGTTCCTTCCACTTTGTAGATCAAATTATTCCTTGCATGAACCGTTTAGGGTCTTATGCTCGGACTATAATTCTCTCTACCTTATAGTATCCACCACTAATTCCCTTCCTCTTCTTAAATCACTAATATTAACATACCTTTCCCGTAATTAGTCCTATTTCTTAACTATCTCTGCATGTTTAGCTCTTGAGTTGTGTTTAGCTCTAATTTTCCTCGAACATTAGTCTAACCTCTATCTTTCCTGCATGTTCGCGATCGGTTCGGTAACACGCGTCGCGCGTCATGCGGCAGCGCCCCCCGGTCGGTTGGGCGGGAGGAGGGGCTGCGATTCTAGCCTGGGTTCCGCGCGTAACAGGCTTCGGCTTGGTGTCGCATGGGCCACTTGATGGTGCAGTCATTGCATATCAACGTCCAGACAAGTTCTAAAAAAAAAAAGCAAGTCAGCTCCACATTAGAGGTGGAGAACTATCGATAGCACTATCGGCACTATCGATGGTAGGTCACTTTCGATAGTGCCCGACGTACCATCGATAGTATTTATTTCACATCACCAAACAAAAAATTTCGCGTTTATTTGTTTTGTCCGTGGGAAAAGATTTATGTACATAGATAGTTTTATTTGCTTAATGGAAATTTTATTGATAATCATGTAAGATACGAATATCAGTTAAATTAGTTATTTGTCGATACTATTGTCAGAAACACTTCTGTACTCGATATATCGATACTTGTTTATAACAAGTATCGATATGTCAGAAAAGATTATTATAAGATTGACGATCGAAAGGAGAAGTCGTGAATAAAAACGTGGATTTATATTTTACATATCAGGTGTGGGGTTTGCCCTAAAATTCTGTAATGAAATATGCAGAAATAAGAAAAAAAACAAAAAGTGAATTTAGCGACATATTGCGGAAGCAGAACGTATATTTTGATTCAGAAGCTACCATACACCAATTACGTACAGCAGTGAAAAAAATCATGGAAGACACACATGAGCTAGGAAACACGGCGCCAGACGCAGACGAGATCACGCAGGCAGAAATTCACGAAGACCCTTTAGTGAGCAAGATAGAGCGAGACAAACATAGTGCACAACCCCTAGTAGAAATGGCGCCCGAAAAAGATGATGAAATTCCAGAGAAGGTTCGAGAAATAGCTATGCCGCAACAAGACAAAACTTTCTCAAGGTTGACCATCCGATTAGATGAACACGAAGAGGAATCGTTCCGCTTGCAGAAATTGGAACAATTATACATTTCTCGCAAGCGCGTAGCTGATCTCAAATTGAGCCTATTGAAAACGGAGAGAGAGGCTGCTGAGCTGGAAACTTCGAGAGATTGCATCGATTTGACACACATTGAAGCGTTGGTGCGGCCATTTTCTGGAGATGACGACCAGGCTGTAACCAGTTGGATCCGTACCTTTGAGGATATCATGAATTTTCATGGTGTATCAGAGTCAAAATGCTGGATACTGGCGAAGCGGTTGCTAAGCGGATCGGCAAAGGCATATATCGATCATGTGGCGCCACTGACATGGAAAATGATGCGAGCAGAATTGCTCAACGTCTTTGAGCAAAAAGTGACGGCGTGGGACATTGGAAAGCGTCTGGAGGCGCAAAAAATTGCAAATAATGAAAGCGCATTGCAATACTTCGTGGCAATGTGCAGCATAGCGGCGCAAGCAGACATGGCCACGAGCGATGTGGTCAAATTCATCGTAGAGGGATTGCAGGATAAGACGGGCATGGCAGCATCCATGTTATATTGCAGCACACTACAGGAGCTGCGAGGCAAGATGGTCACTTATGACAAGGTCAGGAGAGTCCCTGGAGTCGTAGCAAATCGAAGCGAGGGTATGACAAAGGGAAGAGTAAATGTGAGTACGGCAGCAGGTCAGCAGCAAGGGGGTGGAGCAATGCGGTGCTACAATTGTCGGCAATTCGGACACATGATGAAAGACTGCAGTCAGCCGAAGAGACCGGATGGGGCATGTTTCAATTGCTGGAGCCCCGATCACCAACTTTCGAAGTGCCCTAAACGAAAAGTTATCACTAGAGTAGCGGCAGTTCACGATGAGGAGCGAGCGGGAGATAAAAACAACGACGATTTGGCAGCCGTTCAATTGATAACCCTATGACTTCCGTTTGGTGAACAAAGATGTGTCAGTATGTTTAGTTTGTTTGATACTGGTAGCCCTGTACGTTTTATTCATAAGTCTTTGATACCACATTCAGCCATAGTGGAAACCTACAATGAAGGGAGGCGATACTATGGACTAGGAGGACAACCAATTCCCATATGGGGAAAATTTAAGTGCCATATTGAATTTTGCACAAAGAAATATATAATTTTATTACATATTGTAGATGATAATATGCTACCTTTACCAGTTTTGTTGGGACGCGATGCCCTTAAAGCTATTGAAGTAAGATTAGTTCATAAGAAGAATATCAATGCGAATCAGCATATTCCGTTAAGCACATTGAAGCCAAGAGCCATAAGTTTAACCTGCGCGTCTTTATTCACCGAGCGAAAAAATAAAAGTAATTTAAGACAGTATCAATTTAATGTCAATCAATCAGAAAGTAGAAACCTAAGTAACATTAATTATGATAATCTATTTAAGAATCAGACACAAGAAAACTTAAGGAAAGAGCAAATGGACAAAGAGGATATGAATCCAGGCGATGAATTTAGTATGTTTTGTGCGTCTCTAGAGATCGATGAAGAAGACCATATTAACGTAGGGTTAGAATTTGGTATCACTATTGCAGAAAAGTGCAAAGAAATTATTAGGACCCATTATTTACACAAAGAATTCGACTTTAAAGCACAGCCAAAGTATCAGATGCAGATTAGGGTAACAGATACAACACCTTTCCATTGTGCCCCGCGACGTCTATCCTATCATGAGAGAGAGAAAGTAGCTGACATAGTAGATGATCTATTAGAGAAGAAAGTAATACGTCATAGCTAGTCGCCTTATGCTTCCCCGTTGGTCCTAGTGAAAAAAAAGTCAGGAGAACTACGAATGTGTGTTGATTACCGTGGCCTAAATAAGCGAATTGTTAAAGATAATTTCCCGTTGCCCCTCATTGAGGACTGTTTGGAGTTTTTAGAAAACAAGTGCTGTTTTTCCATTATAGATTTTAAAAGTGGGTATCATCAAATAGGTGTAGAAGAAAAATCAGTTCCGTACACATCGTTTGTGACACCGCAAGGACAGTATGAGTATTTGAGAATGCCCTTCGGGCTAAAAAATGGATCCGCTATTTTTCAGAGATTTATGTCGGAGTTGCTAAGAGACTTTATTAGAAAGAAAAGCATTGTAGTGTACATGGATGATATATTGGTAGCGACGAAAACCGTTGAGGAACACATGGATATATTAAAAAGATTGTGCATTCGGTTTAGTGAGAAAAATGTAGAGATAAATCTGAAGAAGTGTAAGTTTGTAAAACGAGATATTGAGTTTCTAGGGTATAAGGTCCATCAAGGTGGAATAGTTCCGAGTGATTCCCATATAAAAGATTTGAAGAAGTATCCAGTTCCTCAAAATTTAAAAGCACTGCACTCATGCCTTGGATTCTTTTCATATTTTCGACGTTTCATGTTGTCATTCGCAACGACAGCTAAGCCGTTAGTGAAGTTGCTAAAAGAAGGTGGTCCGTTTCCCATGAATAGAGAACAATTAAAGACATTTGAAACCCTCAAGAATGCGTTAGCAAATCCTCCGGTGTTAGCCATTTTTAGTCCAAGTAGAGAAACGGAACTACACACAGACGCAAGCTCATACGGCTATGGCGCAATATTGATGCAAAGACAGGATGATGGGAAGATGCATCCTGTGTCCTATTATTCCGGAAAAACAACAGAAGCAGAATCTCGGTATCATAGTTTTGAATTAGAGACATTGGCTATAATGTATGCATTGAGACGGTTTAGAGCATATCTGGAGCATAGGTCTTTTAAAATAATCACAGATTGCAATTCATTAGTACAGACGCTAACTAGAAAGTCTATTAGCCCTAAAATAGCACGGTGGTCCCTAGAGTTAGAGAACTATGATTATTCCATTATACACAGACCTGGGACCAGTATGGCGCACGTTGACGCGTTGAGCAGACAAGATCAAGTAATGAAGACGCTAGAGGATAGTTATAGAGTCAAATACGGTTTAAAAAAGTCCAGTTTGGAAAAAGATAAGAGCGAAGAGCAGAAAAAATGGAAGAGTACAGGAAGCGATAATTATAGTAGTAAGCATATAAGTACCGTAGAGAACCCTATGATTGAGTGTAGAGAAGCAAGTACCGTAGAGAACCCTGTGATTGAGTGTAGAGATAACCAAGAGAACGTAGTGGCTAAATGTAGGGAAGATGGGACCAGGAAGTTGAGTGAAAGTAGAGGAAGCGTTAACGATGTGGTGGGGGGAGTAGACTATACTCGTAGTGGAAACCACGATAAGGGGAACAAAGGGGCTAAGGAAACAGCTTAGAGGGAGAAGTTAGAGTTTCAGGAGGAAGGCTTATTGAAATCATTGATAATTGGGGTAGTAGGTGTAACGCCAGAAGACGTCGATTTGATATTACAACTGAGCAGATGCGGGATAAGGAGGTAGTCAGGATTCGGAAAATGCTAGAGGATGGAATTGACGTAGACTTTGAAATGGTTGATGGGATTGTATACAAGAGAAATAATGAGAGCAAACTTTGTTTTTATGTACCAATGTGTATGGAAGAGCAGTTGATAAGACGGTCACATGAAAAATTAGGACATCTAGCAGTAGAAAAATGTGTGAATGACTTGTTGAGGACCTACTGGTTTCCGTCAATGAGAAGTAAAGTGACAAGGTTCATTAGAAACTGTTTATCGTGTATACTACACTCAATGCCTAAAACAATCCACAATAGGACGCTCCATAGTATTCCAAAGTCGTGTGTACCCTTTCATACCATACATATTGATCATTCACTAAGTTTGTCAAATTGTTCCCGGTTAATAGCACCAGCACTCGAGAATCAAAGGATGCTTTAAGTAAATATTTCGATTTTTATAGTAGACCTACTAGGGTAATATCAGACCGTGGGACCTGTTTCACTTCGTTAGAGTTCTCTAATTTTCTGCAGGATAGAGGGATAGAGCATATTAAGGTAGCCACAGGGGCGCCGCAAGCGAATGGTCAAGTCGAGCGGGTGAATCGTGTGCTTACTCCTATGTTAGGGAAATTGTCAGAGCCACTGGAACAAGGGGATTGGCATAAGTTAATGAACAAGGTAGAGCACGCTATCAATAATTCTGTTAACAGTAGTACGAAGGAGACACCTAGCATATTACTATTTGGAACACCTCAGAGAGGACCTGTTATAGATGAATTATCTGAATACCTAGAGGAGAAGTTAGCGTCAGATCATAGAGATTTGGAAACTTTGCGAGAAACAGCAAGTGGGAACATACGGGATTCGCAGATTAGAAATGAGAAAATGTACGCTAATAAACATAGAGCCCCGTCGATATATGAACTTGGGGATTATGTAGCTGTCCGGCATGTAGACACAACACCTGGGGTCAATAAGAAGTTCGCGCCCAAGTATAGAGGGCCGTACAGGATTAACAGAGTATTTGATAATGATCGCTATGAGGTTGTCGACATTGAGGACTGTCAACTAACACAGATGCCCTTCCGAAGCGTACTAGAACCATCAAGGCTAAAACCATGGGTAGAGTGTAAGAATAAAACCGTGGCATCATGTTGTTAATAGAGAATAAGAAATGTTAAGCAAGTTATATGACTTAGATGTGTAGATCGGGGACGATCTGTAGTCAGGTTGGCCGAATGTAAGATACGAATATCAGTTAAATTAGTTATTTGTCGATACTATTGTAAGAAACACTTCTGTACTCGATATATCGATACTTGTTTATAACAAGTATCGATATGTCAGAAAAGATTATTATAAGATTGACGATCGAAAGGAGAAGTCGTGAATAAAAACGTGGATTTATATTTTACAATCATGGATATTTAACTTATGATATATCTTAGCTCCAAGTACAATTTTTGGTACAGTTATGTGCTTAACTTATGTGTGGTAATTCGTTCGATGCGTGGCTGAATTAACGACTGCCTGTCACTTACTCTCGACTCCGACTGATCTCGCTTCTTCGCTCTCGGCTCTCTTAGAGCCGAAGGCTACCTATACAGACGACGCGACGAAACTACGACCGCTTCGTGTCTCTCTCGGTTCTGCATTATCTACATTTATGATTAAAATCAGTGATACAATACAGATAAATGGACCGCTTTCTTCAAAGAGGTATAAGTTGTTTATAAGTTATAAGTTGTTTTAACGTTGTGTCGAATTTAAGGTAAACGTCGGAGCTCCCTCACACTCAGTGAGTCGAGCGCTGAAAGGCAGGCATGCGGTTGCAGCAGCACGGACTCGGAGAAAGATTTGGCGACTGAGAGGCAAACACATGAAAAGAAAAATAAAATATCACAAGTCTGGAAATATTTTAAAAGGTCTGAAGACAAAAAATTTGCAAATTGCATTAACTGCGGAAAGGAGTATAAAACCAGCGGAAATACTTCCAATTTGCACGACTCCAGCACTCCAGCTGCAGATACTTCGAAAGATACCGACAACATCGCATCTAAAAGCAGCAGTTGTAGATCAAGTATGCATTCTGTAGCTTCTTACTTTAAGAGAGCTCTTTTGTACGACACTAATTCAAAGCGAAAGAATGATATTGACAGGGCTTTAACGGAAATGATTGCAAAGGATGTGCAGCCTTATAATATAGTGGAAAATGAAGGCTTTGTAAACTACAGTCAGGTATTGGATCCCAGATATAAGCTCCCAAGCAAAACACATTTAAGAGATGTGCTAATGCTTAATATGTTCAAAGAAACTTCTGATAAACTGTCAACTATGCTCGAAGATATTTCGGATATATCAGTGACATGTGACTCATGGACACCGAGGGCCAACGACAGTTTTTTTACCGTCACATGTCACTTTGTTTATGATTACAATTTGAAAACAGCATCATATATTATATGGATTTTCTTCTTTAAAATTTAAACAAACTTTAAATACTAACCAAATATGTATGGATTATCATATTTATAATTTGAACAAACTTAAGTATTTAAATACTAATTAAATGTATAAGAAAGAAAGAAAGAAGTACTACTACAAACCAAATATGTATATTATTGTGGTCCCTTCCACTATCGTCGACTATCGATAGCACTATCGTCAACTATCGATGGTGCCTAATATCGATAGTTCTCCACCTCTACTCCACATAACTCAAACTTGGGAACCGTCAATACCTTAAGAGGGGCGACACAAGACTTCGCACACAGAAGCTGCACGTGCGTGCGATTATTTGTCCTTGACACGACGTAAATATATGCGCCATAGGCGTCTAGACTGGCATCACAAAACCCGTGAACTTCCACTGTTGAATTGGGGAACACTGCCTGACGAGGAAATCTAATCCGCTGAGGGGTAGACAAAGTCTCGCAGAAAATGGTCCACGCTGACGACAGAGACTCTGGCAGACTCTCGTCCCATTGGAGTTGCTCCTTCCACACCAGCTGAAGGAAAATCTTTGCATTTGCGATGACAGCCCAATCAGTCCCAAGGGGTCATAAAAATGAGCAATAGTTGACAACATAGAACGTTTCGTCGGCTTTGATGGCAGCTGTGTGGGTATTACTGAAAAAAGGAAATTATCGGATGCAGGCTCCCAAGCCAATCCAAGGGCCTTTGTGAAGTCGGTGCCATCGTCGAACCTTAGTAGCGTTTCCTTATCCTTGTCAGAAATTCCTTCAAGCACGGCAGGAACGTTGGAGCACCATTTCCGAATTGGGAACCTTCCCTGAGCTAATAGCTCGGATGTCTGCCTCATCTTCTCGCGCACTGCCTGTACAAATCCTCCTTCAGTCATCAAATCGTTGACATAGAAATTGGAAGTCAACACTTCCGAGCCAATGGGGAACGCAGTCTTCTCTTCTTCGGCCAATTGGAGCATAGAACGAATTGCAAGATAGGAAGCAGGTTTGGTTCCATAGGTTACCGTGTCGAGCTTGAACGCCTTCACATCCTCCTGAGGGGAATCCCTCCATAAGATGCACTGCAAGTAATTGTCCGGCTCAGTTACTCGGACACACCTATACATCTTGCAAATGTCACCAGTCAGCGCAATCGGAAACGTACGGAACCGAAGCAGCGTATGTAGCAGATTGGGTTGGATAGTAGGCCCCGCCATTAGGACCTCGTTTAAAGAAAAACCTGTTGATGTTGCGGCAGATCCATCGAACACGACCCGCAGTTTGGTGGTCGTGCTGTCCTCCTTAAACACGCAATGATGTGGTAGGAAATAGCGACAGCGACTGAGCAGTTCTGATTCCACCAATGACATATGATTTAGCTCTTGGTACTCTCTAATAAAAGAAGAGTACTGAGCTTTCAGCTGCGGCCGACGCTCAAGTTTCCGCTCCAAGTTGAGGAAGCGCCGAAACGCTTGCGTGTAGGAGTCGCCCAAGATATCCAAACTTTTCTTGATGGGCAGCCTCACGGCGAACTCTCCAGAGGACAGGCGCGAGAAATTAGCTTTGAAGTGCTCCTCACAATCGGAATCCTCCTGCTTGACCATCACCGAATCTTCAGTGGAATTTTCAACCTCCCAGAAACGCCTCAGTAACATTTCCACTTGATCGAGAGCCTCCTGCTTGTCGTCAGATGAGGACTGAGCCCCAAGTAAGGCTGTCCTACGTGTTTGCTGACCACCTCCTGAAACCACCCACCCAAGGCGAGTCTTCTGAAGCGATGGCAAGCCAACAGCCAATTTGATTTGGCCGATGCACAGCAGTTCAAAGAATAGGCTAGCCCCAATGAGCAGGTCAATACGCTGTGGCCTGAAGAACTGCGGATCTGCCAATTGTACATTCGGTGGAATGTTCCAATCAGAAACGTCAACTGAAAAGCTCGGCTGCTGCTCGGTGATTGTGGGAGCTACCAACGTGACGAAGCTGGTACTATAGTCAGAGGCTTGGGACTGAAAATTGAGTCCCACATTATAGCCCTCCGATATAAAACTGGAATCCCCAAGACCCGATACTGCGGCCGACGACATGGTCCTTTTCAGTCTAAATTGTTGGGCGAGGCTGGAGGTTACAAGGTGCATTTGTGATCCGGAGTCTAATAGTGCCCGGCATGGTACGAGTGATCCAGCACGATCCCTCAGCAAAACAACTGCAGTGGCTAAGAGAACGACATCCCTGCAGGAGTTCTGTGCAACCAGTGAGGCAGCTGAGGACTGTGGCTGTGCTTCAGGGTGCGGGGATGACGAGAAAACGGGTTCGGTCGGCGAGTGTCTAGCGTTTAAATGCAATAACGTGTGATGTTTGCTGCACAGTGGCGACAAGTTGATAACCTGCAAGTGCGCAATTGATGGCCAGCCTTCAGGCAATTCAGGCAAATACCAAGCTTTTTCACCTCAATTAGGCAAAGCGACGGCGAAAGATTTCCAAACAGAGTGCATGTATATATACCTTGGCCAGCAGTATTGCAAAATAAACACTCAAGAGAAAGTGATTCAGTAGCTACAAACGAACTTATAGTATTGCCGGGCGTATACATTGACATAGATTGCTCCCGATTCTCCAACTTCTAACATCTTTGCTCCAGAAAAGCGGTGAATTACTGGCTTGTGGGTATGCTATCCAGCGACGACGTTTCCTCCCACTTGGCTTGCGTAGCGCTGTCCACCTTCTGCAGCAGGCTATGTATCAAAATAAAGTCCGCAATCTGCTCCGTTGTTCCCATGCCCTGCAAGGCCCGAAGATTCGCATTCACGGTATCCGACAAGGACCGGAGCTGGGACACAGACGCAGCCTCAATGCGCGGAACACCCAGAATGTCCGTGACATGCGCCTGAAAAATTAAACGCTTGTTATTGAACCGTTTATTAAGGAGGTCTACCGCAATGGGATGAAGTCCAGAGACGAAATAGTGTCTAGCGCTGGTCCCTTCAGGCAGGAACGCAGGTGCTGCAGTTTCTCCACATTTGACAACTCTGTATCCTTGTCTATTATGGAGGAAAACATGCTCCAAAACGAGGAATACTGAGCGTAGCCCCCACTGAACACAGGTAGCTTCAACTCCGGCAGGCGGGGCCGAGTTTGCACTACGACCGTAGTTGGTGCCTCTCCTACATGGTCCGTCCGCATTGTTGTGGGCTGCCGCTTATTCAACTCCCGCTTCATGCGAATTTCCAGCATGACCACGCACTCGTCAAACTCATAATTCAAGGGACTGCCGATCTCATCGAGATCAATCCTCTCCAGGGCATTATGGTGCTCGTTGAACGACGCTACAAGATCCGCTAGCAACTTTAGTCTCACGTTCAGCTCCTCCTCACTGAGCTCGCCAATCCTCTCCTTGCCGACGGCCGCTTCGATTCTCCGTGCTGCCCCTACAATGGATTGCACCTTGCGCTTGTAGAACGAAGCTTCCGAATCGGTGAACAATGGTGAGGGGGGCAAGAGTGAGGGGGTACTAGTATGTTTTATGAAGCTCTGGCTTTAAATTACTGACGCACGCAGAGGTTAATAGCCGGTGAATAACCTCGAACAGTTTTACAGGAACTGTACATTAGATTGCAGCGGGATTACAGTTCTACAGACCAGCAGCGAAAATCACAGTTTGACACGAACTAAACAGCTGCAGCTGACAACAACAATGGCATGCACACTTAGAGCACCGAAACCCGAAACGAAACAACAGCAAGCAAAACCGCAAAGCAGATGATGCGAGAACTGTTTCTGTTGCTTGAGCACGAACTACGAACCGAAAATCCGTGGTTCAAAGCGAATTAAACAACCGACAAGTGTTATGTTTTTGATATAATCTATATCTATATATATATATATGTTTAGATCACGTCGGGGTCACCAAAATGTTGAGCTATTGAGCTTTTTCAATAGCGTAGATTTAGATCGATTTTGAATTTGTATATAAATCACGACACAGTTTGTTCGATTATAATGTGCTTTCTTTATTTTCCATGCAAGGCGAGTGGGAGGATTATGGGCGAGTATTGATAACAGGCGGACCCGAATTGGACCGTGTTAATTAAGAACAATAGGTTTATTTATTGGATTTGCAATGATGTGGCAGCCAGGTCACTCTGCCAACCGACGATACGTTTGGTTTCGATGATGGTAGAATTTCAAGTGCATTCCGCTACGCAGACGAGCCTCCCTCACCGCCTTAGTCGGCTGACGAATTTCGGGAACGGGGAAATAGCTCAAGAGCGCAGAGGCAGGTCGGCAATGATGTGCGTAAGAGATTAAGTCCACTCTCTTTGCGCTGCCATGGACCGGCGCTTAGCCGAACACCTTCCTCATGCTGTTATTAACTCATATCAAAAACTAAACCAAAAATATTGTTTCGTTTGGTAGCTATTAATTGCCACAAAAAGTGGTCAAATTTCCCATAGTGATATGTATGCAGGCAGATCTAGAGTGCTTGAGAACATGTGTGCAGACATACAGTCTTGGTTGAGAGAGCGCTCTAGACTCTAGAGTCAGTTGCTCTCGTATGCTGTATACATATGAGAGAGCGGCTGGCTTAGAGCGCTCTCTCAACTAAATTTCAAGAGAGCCTGGAGCCAGCTCTAGAGCCAGCATGAAAAATTCGCTTGCAAAAATTTTGTGTAACGTTACATATCTTATAGTTTTATTGTCTTTGACCAAATGGTAGTTAGCCTCACTGCTCGACTCGTGGGGTACCAGTAGACGTGGTCGGGGATTCATCTCGAGTTGTGGTCCGTGCGGTGCCTGGTAGGCACCAGCAACGTTGTCCATCTTGAGGAGTCCAAAGATCGAGCCAGAAGGAAGGAAGAGACATCGTGGGTCTGTCGGGTTGTGGTCCGTGCGATGCCGAGAGGGCATCAGCATCGTTGTCCAATCCGGAGGAACCGCGGTGGTCTGGAAACAGAAAGAGAAGTTGTCACTCTGATGAGAAAAAGAAAGCGGAAAATAATAGCGAGGCAAACGGAAGGGTTCGCTCACCTACTGCAACAGTGAGTTGCAGTGTTCTCTCGTCTCGCCCAGTTAGTTCAGCCTGAAAGAAATATTTGTTTTGTTGACATAATTGTTGTGGTGGTCAGTGTTTTTTTTAACCCAAAAAGGGCTCACATTTTTTTGAGGACCGACAATCCTCGCTATCATTGTTAGGAGACAAGTTTAGAAGTAGGTCTTAAATAGTTTATCAGGATAGGAGTTTTTTTTTTGGAGAGAAGATATTTATTTATTTAGTGTAGTTGTCGAGACGTTTGATTACACTACTCGACCAAATTGAACTTTTTATTTAGGCTGTGGTCCAAAATGATTTTACTGATAGATTCCGAGATTTAAAATTTTTTGAACAAAATTTTTTTTCTTCTTATGGTTTAGTTTTTTTTTTCAGAGGTAGTGCTTTTATTTTTTACATAACTTAAGTATCTTATTTTTGGTTGCATATTACATTGCAGTTCCGAAAAGCTGACAAATGCAGCTATAAATTAGACCCAGACACATTGTAGCTACAGCTTAAGGTCTGGAAGGTATTAAGCTTTTAAGTTCAAATTTGATAATTTTGTTGAGTATTTCTTCACGAAATGTTACCTAAAACATGGTTTTAGATAAAATCACTTTAATTAGGCGTCGTTTAAGGGGGGTCCGGGCCGGGCCTAAAAAAAGAGGCTCGCGCCCATCTCTAGTCTGGAGGAATAACGGGGATACTTGACTTCGATGACTTCTCCCAGCGTTATTTTCTCTACCTTTTCGCTTTGGCGTATCCTACTCTATTCATTTAAAAAGTCGTAGTTATTATAAAAACATTTTGATGACGCATATCGAACACCTACCATACCACTTCGTTCACCTTTTTTCACGATTTCCTCAGTTCGTCAATCCTGTAGAGTGTTCACTCCACGCCTTCTTTAGATTTGATGCATTCAGCAAATTTGGCCAAATCGCAGAATGGAAAAATCCTTGGCTTGCCACAGCGAGCAGATCGCGATGGCTTTATGTATTAGTAGAAAATTAATTATTTCGCTTTGAATTGGAAAAACAATGTGTGTACTAGTATGTGTTGCGGGATACTTACCGTCTCCTCCTCGCACTTCTCACTAGCCTGTTTGCATGGGTGCATATACGCAATAAGCAAATAAGAAATAAATAGGTACATACTCGTATGTATGTAGATGCGTCAAATGTCTGAATACAATATCCGGACGATTGGCTCCCAGAGGCCTTCGTTTGCATACACTCAGACGTGCTACTATATTTTCGCGATTCGAATCTTACTTTGGTACTCTTAGGAGCGGATACAGGCCTGCCGGGATGAGCGGCACCCAACAAGCAGATGCCGATTGTTGGGGTTGGCCATAGCAGCTCTTGCAAATGCGATGTCGGAGCGCCGCTCTTCTCCATCCTGCCCGGTATCGTCTCCTAGATATATTCCGTCGGTGTATGCGAATGTGTCCATCCATGTCTCTATATCGATGATAAAATAAAATAAAACTATTAGGAGAATACCTCCCCATCGGTTTAATTTTAGCTTGAATTTTCTGGATTCGAATAAAGAATAAAGAAGTGAATTATTATATATTCATAGATCATATATATATTTATACGTATGTAGGTACACACAATTATTTTAGTTAAAATCACTAAAATCACCAATTTCCTGAATACACATATATATACATAAAAACACCTTTAAATGTAAACATATGGATCGTAAAAACCAAAACAAGTATAAAATAGGGATTTGTATATGTAAATAAATGTGCAATTTCAAGTAAATAAAAAAATATCAGCTTTTATATTTATATTTTATTTATTTCCCACGCCCACTCCCACCCACTCTGCCCATTCCTCACATATGTTGCAAAAGGAAGGTCAACTCGGTCTCTGGCTGCAAACCAACCTTCCAAACTTGAAAAAAACTAATTTCAGTTCAAGCGGCCAAAAATTGTAGAACCCACACACAAGCACAGTATGTATGAATACGTGGCACACACATATTTACGTAACCTGGGAACTAAAAAACAAACCGTGGTTTCGAAATGTATCCCTGCAGTACCAGAAGTGAGCGATGACAAATGTCAACTACGCGTCATTCAGGCGTTTTGCTCTGCCGCTGCGGAAGCCGAGCAGAATATGAAGTCGACGTCGCGATCGACGCGTCGGTACCTTTTTATTTCCCTTTTTTCTTTCTTTTGTTTCTGTTGCAGCACGCGTTGTAGCAGAATTCGGTTTTTCCATCGGCGTCGACAAAGTTGTTAGAATTGTGCGGTAAAAAGTGAGACGCAGGTTTTGTTATTTTGGGCAAAATTATTATCGGGTAAGTGCAGTGTTTCATTTAAATAAAAATACGTCTATTGAGCGTTGTAAAAAATGAATAAACTGGGAAAATGCGAAATTATCAGTGTTTTGCACGAAATTTCAAATTCCAAAAACGAAAACAGAAAAAACCCACTCTAAAGGCGAGGCTCGAGTCGAGCAGATACATATTTTGGCGGGTGTTTTGTTTTTGTTTTGGCTGGATCTACCATAGATGATCTAGTGAGAGCATTGTTAACAAATTTAACAGATTTTATAAATTTCGAATGGAAATATACTAATTACCCCATCTTATTTCAGTGGCCTCAAAAACATGAAAACATCAAAAACACTTAAAAAGGAGGTTCTGTGGCAAAAAATAACACTCAGAACAAAATTGTAAATCCATTTTATAATAATACAACAATAAATAAAAAGAAATTGAATATTTTCATACAAAATTTACCCATGCTTTTCCTCAAAATAGCCTTTTTTATTAAGGCCTTTTTTTTTTACGAAAAGTCATCGCTTATTAAGGCCTTACTTTTAAAGGGAAATTCATCACTTATTAAGGCCTTACTTTTTAAGGGAAATTCATCACTTCTTAAGGTCTTACTTTCGGATATTTCTCGCTTACTATGTCATCGTTTATATTCCTAGGACATCCCTGCATTACGTTGGCATCGACGTGTAGTCGTTTACACGTCGATGACCCGTACTGCAGGGTAAACATTGGCAAAATTTTGTCGTGTCTGTGTACACACACACATACATGCCGAATTCCCCCCCTACCCCCTGAAAAATGATCCATAAATATTTTCAACCCTAATATCTCGCCACCAGAGACAAACACGCGCTAGAAAGAGATAGCAAGTGTTTTACTTCTCCGCTGGCAGGCGAGAACATTTTTTCGCTAATAAATAAATATGAATAATAATAAATCGAAATCATGAAAAACAAATACTGCCATTTAATTCGTAGTTCAGAAAAATGTTTAAGAAAATAAAAAAAATTTTAAAAATATTAATAGTAATAGAAAGAATTTTATTTGTGAGGAAGAAGAAGAAAGAAAAGTGTTTTACTTCTCCGCTGGCAGGCGAGAACATTTTTCGCTAATAAATAAATATAAATAGTAATAAATCGAAATAATTTATAACTCAGAAAAATGTTTAGAAAAAAAAAAAAATTTTTTTTTAAATATTAATTGTAATAGAAAGAATTTTATTTTTGAGGAAGATGATGCTCTCCTACTAAGAGCATAGTCTTCCTCTCTCAGGTCCTACTGAGAGCAGGCCCTGAGAGCATAGGACCTGGAGCTGCAAATTTTTCTGTAACACATTCGTTGTATGAACTGGCACATCTATATACTGTATGGTTAGTGGCTGTGCTTAATATTAAGAACAATTTAATTAAGAAAAACTCTAGAAAATCATTTTAAAATAAAAAAAAATGTATTGTATTTGAATGTTTGTTGTATGTTGCTTTGTAATTTAAATTATCCGTGACATTTTCGTAGGTGTCCCTAGTGATTTCATATAGCACATTTAGAAAGTTTCCCGAGTGATTTCATATAGGACATTTCGAAAGTGTCCCGAGTGATTTCATAGAGGACATTTTCGTAAGTGTCCCGAGTGATTTCATGGAGGACATTTTTGGAAGTGTCCCGATTCCCTGTCTAGTATTTTAACAAAATACTGAATTTTTTCGAGTGATTTCACTCGGGACATGCCACCAGTGGTTTCACTCGGGACATGCCACCAGTGATTTCACTGAGGCGCATCAATGGATTTTTCCGTTAAATGGAACATGCGACAATGATGTCCATAAGAGCCCTGTGAAGACAATCATGCGGCCGCATCTTTAATCAAGTGTTGCCATATTCTGCCTAGTATTTTTACAAAATACTGAATTTTTTCGGGTTATCGACGGGTATCGATAGCAAACAGCTGTTTCTATTCTAGAAAAACGCCTCGCATAATTTTTGATGCGGCAGTGTGAAAAGGCTATAAGCCACCGGTGAAGTCACTGGAAAAATCAGTGAAAATTTCATTTGAAGTTTCATGAGTGAAAAATGCGGACACGTCCAAAACAATTTCATCTGGAGTTTTACCATTGAGTCACTACAGGCTGCGGACATGGCATGAGTGATTCGCCGAATGAATCACTAGTGAAAAGTGACTTTTGGAACTGCAGGGCAGACACGATCAAAATTTTGAAGATGTTTATGTTTCGAAACCGTGTTTTGATTTATTTTGTTTTCAGGTTACGTAAATGTGTGTGTGCCACGTATTCACACATAATGTGCTTGTGTGTTGGTTCTACAATTTTTTGCCGCTTGAACTGAAATTTGTTTTTAAGATTTGAGGGTTGTTTGACAGGCAGCGACCAAGCTGACCTTCCGCAACATATGTGAGGAATGGGCAGTGTGGCTGGGGTTGTAAATAAAATATAAAAATAAGAGCTGTTATTTGTTTTATTTACTTGAAATTGCACGTTTATTTACATATACATATATTTTAGCCATGTTTTTTTCTCAAAGAAATACTTTAAACAGAAATACTTTACAAATGCCGATGGCTTTCCACTTTTAAACTTTCAGAGAATGGTTTTTACGATCCATATATGTAAGAAGGTTAGGCCACGCACACAAGCGCGGACCTCCCCGAGAGAGCAGAGAGAGCAAAGAGGAGATCGCGAGAGCGAGAGTCAAGAAGCGTCAGCCGACGCCGCTCAGAGGTATCTCGTTAGTCCGTTGGCAGTGTTGCGGCGTGCATACACACATCGAAAGAACAGAAAAGAACCGAAAAACAGTTCGGTCAAGGGTGTTGTTGTCTGGGGTTGTTTTGTGTCGGCGCGTAATATACATACGATCGTAGGCATACTGAAAGGAAGAACGAAAGAGAACAGTTCGGTCGACGTTGTTGTTGTTGGTACTCGTTGTGTCGTACGCAAGAAAAGAAGAACGAAAGAGAACAGTTCGGTCGACGTCGTTCTCGTTGGTACTCGTTGTGTCGGTACGCAAGAAGAGAGAAAAGAACAACTCGGTCGTGTCGCTCGCAATACACACAAACGAAAAATAAAAAGGAAGATGACGAGAACCAGACGTACGCCGTCGAAAAAAATCAACGAAGTGGAAGCAATTACTGAGATGGAGAATCTACTGCTGGAAGAAAATTTGTCCGAGACGGAGCAAGATCGTGAAACCGGGTGGATCCCAGAAGAAAACAAGGTAGCAATGGCTGAGGGAAGCGTGGCAAACATCGACGTCAGGATGGAACAAATAATGCAACTGTTAACCCTGAAAATAGAGGTAGATGAACGCAGGGATAATCAAGTGAAAATATCGGCGAGTAATTTCAAGAAAATTCTGAGCGACTTTGATGGATACTCTATCGCTGTGCAACAGTGGTTTCATATTTTCGAGAATAATGCGGAGGCTTACGAACTGTCGGATAAACAAAAATATGTTCAGGCCCGAGGCAAGATGTGTGGCGCAGCTAAGTTATTTTTGGAATCCGAGTGCGTGTCCAATTTTGAGGATTTGAAAGACAGATTAATAAGCGAATTCGAAACGAGTACTAATAGTGCGGATATTCACCAAATGTTGCGAAATCGGAAAATACTGAAGTCGGAGACATTCCATGAGTATATGCTGAATATGAAAAAGTTGGCAAGCGTCGGCAGTGTTGAAGAGGAAGCAGTATTGCGCTATATTGTTGACGGGTTGAAAATAAAAAACGAGTTTAAAATCTCGATGCATCGGTGCCGGTCGTATAAAGCGCTAAAGGAAGAGTATGCCATATACGAGCTAGTCCAAGGAAAACACAGCGATGACAAGAGCAGAGTGGTATACAAAAGTAAAGCGACGGTACCTGTAGGCAGAAAAGAATACTGTTTCAATTGCGGTTCTCCGGATCACAAACTAATGTCGTGTACAGCTGAAATGCTTCCGTTGCAACGAGTACGGACATATTTCTCGTAATTGTCTGAAGAATGATAAAGGGGTGAATATAATTCTTGATCGCAGTCGCTTTAAGACAATACTCGTAAACGAAAGCGAAGTTGAGTGCTTGGTTGACACTGGGTCGGACGTGACCTTGGTCAGAGAAGGAGTATTTAAAAATTTGAACGGTGTGCAAATGCTGGAAAGTGCTACAACTTTGCGTGGCCTGGGAAACAAAAATACAAAGCCAATCGGATTTTTTAACGCCGACATAGAAGTGGATCAGTTGCGAACCGAGCACAAGTTTCTGGTGGTTCCAAACAATGCGATGGGATGTGATGGAATTTTGGGCTACGATTTCATTAAGAAGTTTACACTTATGGCCGATTTAAATGGAGTATCTTTTCTGAGCCTGGAACAGCAAAAAAAGTCTGAAGAAGATTATAACATGGTGTACAATGTCAGCGAAGCCCCAGGTAATTTTGTTGCTCCACCCCAATATCAAAAGAGGATTGAGAAGCTAGTGGAAAGCAGTTATAAGTCAGCCGAAGTGTCCATAATATGTCCAATAGAGCTGAAGATCGTTCCAGATGGAGCCATAAAACCGTTTTGCCAGTCGCCAAGCCGTTTGTCTGGAGATGAAGCGGCAGCTGTAAAGGAACAGATTGATGAGTGGCTCGATCAGGGTTTTGTGCGTAAATCAACGTCTCACGTAGCGAGCAGAGTCGTAATAGTCAAGAAAAAAGATCACACGTTGAGAGTCTGCGTTGACTATCGGAAGCTGAATAGCATGGTGTTAAAGGATCGCTTTCCCGTGCCGATGATGGACGACGTTCTGGAAAAACTCAAAGCAGCAAAGTTTTTCAGTATTATGGATTTGGAAAATGGGTTTTTCCATGTGCCCGTAGAAGAAAAAAGCAAAGCTTACACTGCGTTTGTTACTCGTGAAGGACTTTTTGAATTCAACAAGGCGCCGTTCGGATTTACAAACTCTCCAGCAGCTTTCATACGGTTTGTAAATCACATTTTCCAGCCGCTCATCAATGAAGACGTAATGCAGCTGTACATGGATGACATAATTATCTATGCCAACGACGTCGGAGAATGCATGACCAAAACAAAGAAAGTTTTAGAGAAAGCAGCTGCATATGGAATGAAGATTAAGTGGAAAAAATGTAGTTTCCTGCAGCGGCGTATTAAGTTCTTGGGACACAGTATCGAAAATGGTCAAATCTGGCCAGGAGAAGAGAAATGTTCGGATGTAAATCGCTTTGCTACGCCGAAAAACGTCAAGGCCGTCCAAGCATTCCTGGGGTTCCAGGTAGCACGTCCGCTTACAAATCTCTTAAAAAAACACGTCGATTTTAAGATCGGAGCAGAGGAAGAACAGGCGATTAAACAGTTGAAATCCTTTCTTGTAACGGAGCCTGTTTTGAGAATTTACATAAGATATGCACCAACCGAGCTTCACACTGACGCGTCCAAAGATGGCCACGGAGCAGTTTTATTGCAGATGTTCGAAGGCAAGTTTCACCCGGTCTATTTCTGGAGCAAGAAGACGACGCAAGCTGAATCTAAGCAACATAGTTACATACTCGAGGTGAAATCTGCATATCTGGCCTTGAACAAGTTTAGACATTATTTGCTGGGAATAAATTTTGAGCTAGTCACGGATTGTATCGCATTTAAGCAGACGACGAGTAAGCTGGACATACCAAGAGAAGTGGCTCAATGGGTGCTCCATTTGCAGGACTTTGACTTCGAAATGGAACATCGAGCGGCTGACAAAATGAAGCATGTAGACTCTCTAAGTCGTTATCCTCAAGTCTACGTCGTTACGTCAGAGATATCATCACGTTTAAAGAAGGCACAGCAGAGCGACGATGGGATTAAAGCAATTGTTCGAGTTCTACAAGACGGTGCATATGAGAACTACAAGCTGAAAGGTGGACTACTTTATAAAGAAGTTGTCGGGCACGAGCTACTGATAGTCCCAAAACAGATGGAGCGCGAGGTGATCAAGACTGCACACGACACTGGTCACTTCGCAACAACAAAGACGATGCACAACATTCAGCAGCAGTTTTACATCCCCCACTTAGAGGGGAAGGTAAATAACTTCATATCTAACTGTATAAGTTGCATTATTCACAGCAAGAAGACCGGTAAGCAAGAAGGGCTCTTACATTGCATCGACAAGGGCGATGTACCTCTCCATACGGTGCATATCGATCACTTGGGTCCGATGGATGCGACGTCTAAACAGTATAAGTTTATTCTGGCAGTAGTGGATGGATTTTCGAAGTTCGTCTGGTTTTTTCCAACGAAGTCTACAGGCTGCGAAGAGGTCATCACGAAGCTGAGGGAGTGGTCCAACGTATTCGGATTTCCGAGGCGCCTAATAAGCGACAGAGGCGCTGCATTTACGGCCAACGCGTTTGCTGAGTTCCTCAGCGCTAATATGGTCGAGCATGTCTGGTCAACAACTGGTGTTGCCAGAGGTAATGGTCAAGTCGAAAGGGTTAACCGCTCAATCCTTTCGATCATAGCAAAGCTGTCATCAGAAGAACCGTCAAAATGGTTCAAGTATGTAGCGTCTGTGCAAAAAGCGATTAACTCCCACATTCATATGTCGACGAAAGTGTCACCATTCGAAATCATGTTCGGCACAAAGATGAACACCAAAGCAGAAGACCGACTGATCGAATTACTGAATCAGGAGCTGGTACAGAAGTTTAACGACGACCGTCTTACGTTGCGAAATGAAGCCAGGCAGAATATACAGCAAGCGTAGAAGACATACAAGGCCAACTTCGACAAGAAACGACGTGTCGAGCATGGCTACAGATTAGGTGATCTCGTCGCTGTTAAGCGAACTCAATTTGTTGCAGGTCGAAAGCTGGCGAGTTCATACCTTGGTCCGTATGAGATCGTCAACGTTAAACGTAACGGCCGTTACGACGTGAAGAAAGCAGCCGCAGACATCGAAGGACCAAACGTGACAGCGACTAGCTGCGACAATCTCAAGTTGTGGAAGTTTGTCGAGGAAAACGAGGAGCTGTTGTCATCCGGGACGGATGACGAATATCAGTATGGCCGAATGTAAGAAGGTTAGGCCACGCACACAAGCGCGGATCTCCCCGAGAGAGCAGAGAGAGCAAAGAGGAGATCGCGAGAGCGAGAGTCAAGAAGCGTCAGCCGACGCCGCTCAGATGTCTCTCGTTAGTCCGTTGGCAGTCGTCGCATTAGTCAGTCGTATTCTATCAGTTGTCAGTCGCTTATAAAAGAAACATTATCAAACTGTATCTCAATATTCAATACTCAATTTAGTTAATAAACATACATATATACGCAACCTTTAGCATGTATTTTTTTTTATATCTGGACGTTGATATGCAATGACTGCACCATAAAGTTGCCCATGCGACACCAAGCCGAAGCCTGTTACGCGCGGAACCCAGGCTTCATGCAAGGAATAATTTGATCTACAAAGTGGAAGGAACAAAGAGGTAAAGTTTCTAGTAGTTCTAACAGGAATCGTAAAGTTTATGCGGCTCAACAAGTCAGGGCTATCTACGTCACCCTTGATCAGGTTGTGCATAATGATCACACCAAGCATTTTTCTACGACTAACTAAGGTTGGAAGGTTTATTAAAAGCAATCTACGAGGGTAAGATGGCAGTCTCACACCTGCATCCCAGTTGAGGCCACGCAGAGCAAAAAGTAAAAAGTTTTTCTGGACTGATTCTATACGGTCCTGGTGTACTTTGTACTGGGGGCTCTAAAAGCCGTACTCTAAAATCGGACGAACAAGCGAGGTATAGGAAGTCTTCGTTATGTAGGGATCGTCAAACTCCTTTGACCACCTTTTTATAAAACCAAGCACGCCCATGGCCTTATTTACCATGGTGGAAATGTGTTCAGAAAACTTTAACTTGGGGTCTAGTTTAACACCAAGATCATCAACCAATGTAATTCTCTCAAGAGAACCACCGCAAAGGGTGTAAGGAGCCAACATGTGGCTGGACCGATGAAATGTCATAACTTTGCATTTCGAGGCATTTAGGTGTAACATATTTGCACAACACCATGACTGAAAGTTATTGAGATCGGATTGCAAGCGAGAGTGAAATGAAATGTCCTTGTACTGGACACAGAGTTTAACATCATCCGCATACATGAGTACTCGAGAATTTGTTAATACTGAAGGCAAGTCATTAATAAAGAGTGTGAAAAGTAGGGGGCCTAGATGGCTGCCCTGTGGTACTCCAGAAGTAACCTTAACAGGTGAAGATTATAAGATGGTGTACAATGTCAGCGAAGCCCCAGGTAATTTTGTTACTCCACCCCAATATCAAAAGAGCATTGAGAAGCTAGTGGAAAGCAGTTATAAGTCAGCCGAAGTGTCCATAATATGCCCAATAGAGCTGAAGATCGTTCCAGATGGAGCCATAAAACCGTTTTGCCAGTCGCCAAGCCGTTTGTCTGGAGATGAAGCGGCAGCTGTAAAGGAACAGATTGATGAGTGGCTCGATCAGGGTTTTGTGCGTAAATCAACGTCTCACGTAGCGAGCAGAGTCGTAATAGTCAAGAAAAAAGATCACACGTTGAGAGTCTGCGTTGACTATCGGAAGCTGAATAGCATGGTGTTAAAGGATCGCTTTCCCGTGCCGATGATGGACGACGTTCTGGAAAAACTCAAAGCAGCAAAGTTTTTCAGTATTATGGATTTGGAAAATGGGTTTTTCCATGTGCCCGTAGAAGAAAAAAGCAAAGCTTACACTGCGTTTGTTACTCGTGAAGGACTTTTTGAATTCAACAAGGCGCCGTTCGGATTTACAAACTCTCCAGCAGCTTTCATACGGTTTGTAAATCACATTTTCCAGCCGCTCATCAATGAAGACGTAATGCAGCTGTACATGGATGACATAATTATCTATGCCAACGACGTCGGAGAATGCATGACCAAAACAAAGAAAGTTTTAGAGAAAGCAGCTGCATATGGAATGAAGATTAAGTGGAAAAAATGTAGTTTCCTGCAGCGGCGTATTAAGTTCTTGGGACACAGTATCGAAAATGGTCAAATCTGGCCAGGAGAAGAGAAATGTTCGGATGTAAATCGCTTTGCTACGCCGAAAAACGTCAAGGCCGTCCAAGCATTCCTGGGGTTCCAGGTAGCACGTCCGCTTACAAATCTCTTAAAAAAACACGTCGATTTTAAGATCGGAGCAGAGGAAGAACAGGCGATTAAACAGTTGAAATCCTTTCTTGTAACGGAGCCTGTTTTGAGAATTTACATAAGATATGCACCAACCGAGCTTCACACTGACGCGTCCAAAGATGGCCACGGAGCAGTTTTATTGCAGATGTTCGAAGGCAAGTTTCACCCGGTCTATTTCTGGAGCAAGAAGACGACGCAAGCTGAATCTAAGCAACATAGTTACATACTCGAGGTGAAATCTGCATATCTGGCCTTGAACAAGTTTAGACATTATTTGCTGGGAATAAATTTTGAGCTAGTCACGGATTGTATCGCATTTAAGCAGACGACGAGTAAGCTGGACATACCAAGAGAAGTGGCTCAATGGGTGCTCCATTTGCAGGACTTTGACTTCGAAATGGAACATCGAGCGGCTGACAAAATGAAGCATGTAGACTCTCTAAGTCGTTATCCTCAAGTCTACGTCGTTACGTCAGAGATATCATCACGTTTAAAGAAGGCACAGCAGAGCGACGATGGGATTAAAGCAATTGTTCGAGTTCTACAAGACGGTGCATATGAGAACTACAAGCTGAAAGGTGGACTACTTTATAAAGAAGTTGTCGGGCACGAGCTACTGATAGTCCCAAAACAGATGGAGCGCGAGGTGATCAAGACTGCACACGACACTGGTCACTTCGCAACAACAAAGACGATGCACAACATTCAGCAGCAGTTTTACATCCCCCACTTAGAGGGGAAGGTAAATAACTTCATATCTAACTGTATAAGTTGCATTATTCACAGCAAGAAGACCGGTAAGCAAGAAGGGCTCTTACATTGCATCGACAAGGGCGATGTACCTCTCCATACGGTGCATATCGATCACTTGGGTCCGATGGATGCGACGTCTAAACAGTATAAGTTTATTCTGGCAGTAGTGGATGGATTTTCGAAGTTCGTCTGGTTTTTTCCAACGAAGTCTACAGGCTGCGAAGAGGTCATCACGAAGCTGAGGGAGTGGTCCAACGTATTCGGATTTCCGAGGCGCCTAATAAGCGACAGAGGCGCTGCATTTACGGCCAACGCGTTTGCTGAGTTCCTCAGCGCTAATATGGTCGAGCATGTCTGGTCAACAACTGGTGTTGCCAGAGGTAATGGTCAAGTCGAAAGGGTTAACCGCTCAATCCTTTCGATCATAGCAAAGCTGTCATCAGAAGAACCGTCAAAATGGTTCAAGTATGTAGCGTCTGTGCAAAAAGCGATTAACTCCCACATTCATATGTCGACGAAAGTGTCACCATTCGAAATCATGTTCGGCACAAAGATGAACACCAAAGCAGAAGACCGACTGATCGAATTACTGAATCAGGAGCTGGTACAGAAGTTTAACGACGACCGTCTTACGTTGCGAAATGAAGCCAGGCAGAATATACAGCAAGCGCAGAAGACATACAAGGCCAACTTCGACAAGAAACGACGTGTCGAGCATGGCTACAGATTAGGTGATCTCGTCGCTGTTAAGCGAACTCAATTTGTTGCAGGTCGAAAGCTGGCGAGTTCATACCTTGGTCCGTATGAGATCGTCAACGTTAAACGTAACGGCCGTTACGACGTGAAGAAAGCAGCCGCAGACATCGAAGGACCAAACGTGACAGCGACTAGCTGCGACAATCTCAAGTTGTGGAAGTTTGTCGAGGAAAACGAGGAGCTGTTGTCATCCGGGACGGATGACGAATATCAGTATGGCCGAATGTAAGAAGGTTAGGCCACGCACACAAGCGCGGATCTCCCCGAGAGAGCAGAGAGAGCAAAGAGGAGATCGCGAGAGCGAGAGTCAAGAAGCGTCAGCCGACGCCGCTCAGATGTCTCTCGTTAGTCCGTTGGCAGTCGTCGCATTAGTCAGTCGTATTCTATCAGTTGTCAGTCGCTTATAAAAGAAACATTATCAAAGCTGTATCTCAATATTCAATACTCAATTTAGTTAATAAACATACATATATACGCAACCTTTAGCATATATATTTTTTTTTTTTATATCTGGACGTTGATATGCAATGACTGCACCATAAAGTTGCCCATGCGACACCAAGCCGAAGCCTGTTATGCGCGGAACCCAGGCTAGAATCGCAGCCCCTCCTCCCGCCCAACCGACCGGGGGGCGCTGCCGCATGACGCGCGACGCGTGTTACCGAACCGATCGCGAACATGCAGGAAAGATAGAGTTTAGACTAATATTCGAGGAAAATTAGAGCTAAACATGCAAAGATAGCTAAGAAATATCTCTAATTACGGGAAAGGTATGTTAATATTAGTGATTTAAGAAGAGGAAGGGAATTAGTGGTGGATATTATAAGTTAGAGAGAATTATAGTCCGAGCATAAGACCCTAAACGGTTCATGCAAGGAATAATTTGATCTACAAAGTGGAAGGAACAAAGAGGTAAAGTTTCTAGTAGTTCTAACAGGAATCGTAAAGTTTATGCGGCTCAACAAGTCAGGGCTATCTACGTCACCCTTGATCAGGTTGTGCATAATGATCACACCAAGCATTTTCCTACGACTAACTAAGGTTGGAAGGTTTATTAAAAGCAATCTACGAGGGTAAGATGGCAGTCTCACACCTGCATCCCAGTTGAGGCCACGCAGAGCAAAAAGTAAAAAGTTTTTCTGGACTGATTCTATACGGTCCTGGTGTACTTTGTACTGGGGGCTCTAAAAGCCGTACTCTAAAATCGGACGAACAAGCGAGGTATAGGAAGTCTTCGTTATGTAGGGATCGTCAAACTCCTTTGACCACCTTTTTATAAAACCAAGCACGCCCATGGCCTTATTTACCATGGTGGAAATGTGTTCAGAAAACTTTAACTTGGGGTCTAGTTTAACACCAAGATCATCAACCAATGTAATTCTCTCAAGAGAACCACCGCAAAGGGTGTAAGGAGCCAACATGTGGCTGGACCGATGAAATGTCATAACTTTGCATTTCGAGGCATTTAGGTGTAACATATTTGCACAACACCATGACTGAAAGTTATTGAGATCGGATTGCAAGCGAGAGTGAAATGAAATGTCCTTGTACTGGACACAGAGTTTAACATCATCCGCATACATGAGTACTCGAGATCTTTAGATTTTAAGATCTGACCAGAGGAAGAACAGGCGATTAAACAGTTGAAATCCTTTCTTGTAACGGAGCCTGTTTTGAGAATTTACATAAGAGATGCACCAACCGAGCTTCACACTGACGCGTCCAAAGATGGCTACTGAGCAGTTTTATTGCAGATGTTCGAGGGCAAGCTTCACCCGGTTTATTTTTGGAGCAAAAAGACGACGCAAGCTGAATCTAAGCAACAACGTTACATACTCGAGGTGAAATCTGCATATCTGGCATTGAAAAAGTTTAGACATTATTTGTTGGGAATAAGGTTTAAGCTGGTCACGGATTGTATCGCATTTAAGCAGACGACGAGTAAGCTGGACATACCAAGAGAAGTGGCGCAATGGGTGCTCCATTTGCAGGACTTTGACTTCGAAATGGAACATCGAGCGGCTGACAAAATGAAGCATGTGGACTCTCTAAGTCGTTATCCTCAAGTCTACGTCGTTACATCAGAGATATCGTCACGTTTGAAGAAGGCACAGCAGAGCGACGATGGGATTAAAGCAATTGTTCGAGATCTACAAGACGGTGCATATGAGAACTACAAGCTGAAAGGTGGACTACTTTATAAAGAAGTTGTCGGGCACGAGCTACTGGTATTCCCAAAACAGATGGATCGCGAGGTGATCAAGACTGTACACGACACTGGTCACTTCGCAACAACAAAGACGATGCACAACATTCAGCAGCAGTTTTACATCCCCCACTTAGAGGGCAAGGTAAATAACTTCATATCTAACTGTATAAGTTGCATTATTCACAGCATGAAGACCGGTAAGCAAGAAGGGCTCTTGAATTGCATCGACAAGGGCGATGTACCTCTCCATACATATCATATACATGCATATCGATCACTTGGGTCCGATGGATGCGACGTCTAAACAGTATAAGTTTATTCTGGCAGTAGTTGATGGATTTTCGAAGTTCGTCTGGTTGTTTCCAACGAAGTCTACAGGCTGCGAAGAGGTCAATTCGAAGCTGAGCGAGTGGTCCAACGTATTCGGATTTCCGAGGCGCCTGATAAGCGACAGAGGCGCTGCATTTACGGCCAACGCATTTGCTGAGTTCCTCAGCGCTAACATGGTCGAGCAATTCTGGTCAACAACTGGTGTTGCCAGAGGTAATGGTCAAGTCGAAAGGGTTAACCGCTCAATCCTTTCGATCATAGCAAAGCTGTCATCAGAAGAACCGTCAAAATGGTTCAAGTATGTAGCGTCTGTGCAAAAAGCGATTAACTCCCACATTCATATGTCGACGAAAGTGTCACCATTCGAAATCATGTTCGGCACAAAGATGAACACCAAAGCAGAAGACCGACTGATCGAATTACTGAATCAGGAGCTGGTACAGAAGTTTAACGACGACCGTCTTACGTTGCGAAATGAAGCCAGGCAGAATATACAGCAAGCGCAGAAGACATACAAGGCCAACTTCGACAAGAAACGACGTGTCGAGCATGGCTACAGATTAGGTGATCTCGTCGCTGTTAAGCGAACTCAATTTGTTGCAGGTCGAAAGCTGGCGAGTTCGTACCTTGGTCCGTATGAGATCGTCAACGTTAAACGTAACGGCCGTTACGACGTGAAGAAAGCAGCCGCGGACATCGAAGGACCAAACGTGACAGCGACTAGCTGCGACAATCTCAAGTTGTGGAAGTTTGTCGAGGAAAACGAGGAGCTGTTGTCATCCGGGACGGATGACGAATATCAGTATGGCCGAATGTAAGAAGGTTAGGCCACGCACACAAGCGCGGATCTCCCCGAGAGAGCAGAGAGAGCAAAGAGGAGATCGCGAGAGCGAGAGTCAAGAAGCGTCAGCCGACGCCGCTCAGATGTCTCTCGTTAGTCCGTTGGCAGTCGTCGCATTAGTCAGTCGTATTCTATCAGTTGTCAGTCGCTTATAAAAGAAACATTATCAAAGCTGTATCTCAATATTCAATACTCAATTTAGTTAATAAACATACATATATACGCAACCTTTAGCATGTATTTTTTTTTTTATATCTGGACGTTGATATGCAATGACTGCACCATCAAGTTGCCCATTCGACACCAAGCCGAAGCCTGTTACGCGCGGAACCCAGGCTAGAATCGCAGCCCCTCCTCCCGCCCAACCGACCGGGGGCGCTGCCGCATGACGCGCGACGCGTGTTACCGAACCGATCGCGAACATGCAGGAAAGATAGAGGTTAGACTAATATTCGAGGAAAATTAGAGCTAAACATGCAAAGATAGCTAAGAAATATCTCTAATTACGGGAAAGGTATGTTAATATTAGTGATTTAAGAAGAGGAAGGGAATTAGTGGTGGATATTATAAGGTAGAGAGAATTATAGTCCGAGCATAAGACCCTAAACGGTTCATGCAAGGAATAATTTGATCTACAAAGTGGAAGGAACAAAGAGGAATCGTAAAGTTTATGCGGCTCAACAAGTCAGGGCTATCTACGTCACCCTTGATCAATTTGTGCATAATGATCACACCAAGCATTTTTCTACGACTAACTAAGGTTGGAAGGTTTATTAAAAGCAATCTATGAGGGTAAGATGGCAGTCTCACACCTGCATCCCAGTTGAGGCCACGCAGAGCAAAAAGTAAAAAGTTTTTCTGGACTGATTCTATACGGTCCTGGTGTACTTTGTACTGGGGGCTCGAAAAGCCGTACTCTAAAATCGGACGAACAAGCGAGGTATAGGGAGTCTTCATTATGTAGGGATCGTCAAACTCCTTTGACCACCTTTTTATAAAACCAAGCACGCCCATGGCCTTATTTACCATGGTGGAAATGTGTTCAGAAAACTTTAACTTGGGGTCTAGTTTAACACCAAGATCATCAACCAATGTAATTCTCTCAAGAGAACCACCGCAAAGGGTGTAAAGAGCCAACATGTGGCTGGACCGATGAAATGTCATAACTTTGCATTTCGAGGCATTTAGGTGTAAAATATTTGCACAACACCATGACTGAAAGTTATTGAGATCGGATTGCAAGCGAGAGTGAAATGAAATGTCCTTGTACTGGACACAGAGTTTAACATCATCCGCATACATGAGTACTCGAGAATTTGTTAATACTGAAGGCAAGTCATTAATAAAGAGTGTGAAAAGTAGGGGGCCTAGATGGCTCCCCTGTGGTACTCCAGAAGTAACCTTAACAGGTGAAGAGAAGGAGTTTTTGAAGAGGACTCTTTGAGACCTAGAACGAAGATAGCTAGAAATCCATCTCAAAAGATTAGGTGGAAACCCTAAAAGGTCAAGTTTTTGTGCTAGAAGGGAATGGTTTACAGAGTCGAATGCTTTACTGAAATCAGTGTAGATAACATCCGTCTGAAAGTTACCTTGGAAGCCTTTAATGATAAAAGAGGTAAACTCTAATAAATTTGTGGTTGTTGATCGTCGCTTTATAAATCCGTGCTGAGATGGAGATATAAGTGATTTGCAGAGAGTTTGCAAGTGTGGAGTTAAAATTTTTAAACATTTTAGGAATAGCGGATAACTTAGATATACCTCTATAATTATTAGCATCAGACTTGCTACCTTTCTTATGGAGAGGAATAATAAAAGATTCCTTCCAGATCGGGGGGAAGCATGAAGAATTAATGGATAGGGTGAATAGTTTAAGCAGGGGTCCAGACAGAGCGTCGGCACAGTACCTGAGTACACAGCCGGGAACTCCGTCAGGACCTGGTGAAAACACCGGCTTAACTAGTCGAATATCATGAAGTAGTGAACTTTCATTTAACAAGGGGCTGAAAATGCCATTCGACCTTGGTAAACTGTATGGATACGGCTGACCAGAGTAGCTGTCATGGGAATAGGTTGCTTCGAAAAATTGGGAAAATAGATCAAAACGATTTGTCTAGCGTTGAGCGTTAAGAACGGAGAAATTTGACCGAGTTATTACATAGCGAAAGAGAGAAGACGGAGAACCAACTTCTTGAAATGTTTTATATAGTCTTGATTTTAAGTTTTTTAGACTGGATAACTCTTTGGTAAACCAAGCAGGCTTCCCAGATCTAACCGGACAAGAAAGTGGGACATAAGAATCAAGAAGTGTGTCGAGTACATTGTAAAATATGTTTGTGCCTTTCATAACGTCAGTGCACAAGTACAGAGCGGACCAGTCAAAATCCCTAATGAGGTTATTAAGCTTCGTAAACTCGGCTTTACGAAAGCAACGGACACGTTCAGACCGCCTACCCGTTCGATCCAAAACAGTAGGCCCAATATCAACCGACACTTCGAATGTAGGATGGTAGGAGTCTTCAGGTATAGTGAGCGGAAGGGCTCGGGTTAGCAACGCTATGGTCGGATCTGAGACAAAGCACAGATCAAGCCATCGACCCAAGGAATTTTTCACATGGTTGACTTGAGACAGGGATAGGTCCAACAAGCCGTCAATAAAGTCATGTCGTGACATGGGCACAAGGTTATTAGACTCGTTAACCGAAGACCAAACAGTACCTGGCAAATTGAAATCGCCAAGAACTATCATATGGTCTTTATCTGATAGCGAGGAAGAAACAGTTTTTAAAGCGGACAAGTGATGCTCGTATATTAAGATATCCGAGGAAGGTGGAATATACGAGCAAGTAATGAAAATGGTAAAGCCTGGGAGAATCAGTTTTACGCACAGGAATTCCAGGTATTGTTGAGCCTGGACTATGAAATTGAGTAAAGATTGAGTCCACTGCAATGAGGACCCCTCCACCACGTCGAGACGAGTGGTCATTTCTAAAGATTGTGTACCGACCTGCCAAAACTTCGCAACTAAGGATGTCCGGCTTTAGCCAGGTCTCGGTAAACACAATAACGTGGGACAAGAATGCGAGACTCTCAAGAAAAAGAGTGCTGAGCTTACTACGCAAGCCTCTAGCATTCTGGTATGTAACTAAAAGAGAGGAAGTTAGTTTTTTGGATGGGTACAAGTAGAGCGGGAAGATGAGGGTGGAGATAGAGATGGCGCACTGGTCTGAACACTTGGAAGAGTTATGAGGGGCCTATTCTTCTTCTTAGCCTTGTATTCTTTCACCACCAAATGCTCCGGCATAAATTTGGCAGAGAAAATGGTGGCGAAATGAGTCGAGGAGACGCTTATTTTGAAGGAAGCTATCTCCCTGGCATAAGAGAAATTAAACTTCTCCACCTTAAAGCCATCGGCTTTTATTTTGCTATGAATAAAAACAGTTACATCGTTAGATGTAAGGTCAGGGGCAAGCCGTGATACAAACATTTTCCGCTTTGGTGGGACTCCCACCAGCGGTATTGAAACCACAGGTCTGGGACCTGTGATGGCAATATCCGGTGGTCCGGGACGTCTATTAGCTGGGAGGGGGGGGGGGGGGGGGGGGCGAGACTGATGGGATAGTTACACGGACGCTACAGACATATCTACCTGCATACTCTCCGAAGTGATGCCCGAATGCAATCCCGAATCTGCTTCACCAGCAGCGTTCGTTGCCCTTGGAGTGACAGATGTGATCAACTGCTGCACTGACGGAGTGGTCGGAGTTAGTTTTTCGGATGCCGGCGGACGAGAGGCAGTCGGCACTTGCAAGTCCCGCGGAGTGGACTTCTTGCGCCTCGGAGACTCAGCCAGCAGCTGCAAACTGCTGAACTGAGTGTCCATGGCCAAGAGCCGATCGTATTGCTGTTTAAAGCCAACAATCAGCTCTTTGAAGCCACTCCGCGTCTGCCTCATGAACGATCGCATGTCGTTTTCCACAGCACGGCATTCCTCACAACTATAGTGCAGGCCATTGTTTTGGGAAATGGCATCTCCTACACAGCCCGTGATCCCTACACATTCTGCGTGCACTACGCTTTCGCAAAGCCAGTAAGGGATATTGGGCTGGTCATGGGTAATCTGCTTCTTGCAGGTTTTTTGGCACAGAGAACAGAAAAATCCATGTTGATGTCTTTTAATTTTTTTTATCGAGAAAAAAAGTTCAAAACAAAAAGTAATCAGACCAATGTGCACAGTAAATGCTTAAAGCTATGCTTAAAGCAAAAATGGAAAAAACTGAGATGAGAGAGGAGGGTTGCAGCAACAGCCTATAACTGAGAGCGCTACGAAACAGAAAGAGCGAGAGAGAAAGAACAGTTATTGGGATTTAGGTGATAGAAAGAGAGTGATAGAAGGTAATAACTACGACAAAGAGCGGCTAAACGTAATGAGAGGGCGTACTTACGAAAAGCAACAACACAAACACACGATTAACCGACGCACAAAAATAAATTAAATAAGTTGTGTTTTTACACAATTATAAGGCATGCACCCGCGGTTCAAGATTGCATTTAAATAAAAGATAGATAGGGAGTTAATTTGAAATTAATTTGAAAATAAAACACCGGCTGTTTAAGCAAAATAAAAGGAAAATGCGGAGCGCAATAAAAAAACACGTCAGGTCACTACGAAAGAGAACGAACGAGAACGAACATTTATAGATGTTTTTATACCCGTACTCAAAAAGAGTTAAGGGATATATTGTACTTGTGGTAAAAGTGGATGTGTGTAACGCAGAGAAGGAATATTTGCCGACCCCATAAAGTAAATATATTCTTGATCAGTATCAATAGCCGAGTCGCTAGAGCCATGTCTGTCTGTCCGTCCGTCTGTCTGTCTGTCTTGATGAGCGCCTAGAAGAAGAAGAAGCTACATAGCTACATGTTTGCGAGTCGCTCCGTCGTTTTAACGTTAATTAACAGTTTAAACCTGCAAATTTATATTTATCTGCGTGTTAAAGCATAGTTCCGCAGTGTAAAATGAATCAAACGAAGAAAAAAATACAACCGAAAACTCAAACTACGTTTAATTATGCATAATAGCTAAACCAAAGCATAAGCAAAGAGCAAAAAACCAACAACAAAACACTGTCGTCAAATCACTGCACACACATCCAAGCGCTGTAACAGAGCATAAGTGCGAGCAGCCGACGAAAAACACGCACAAAGGTGAACTGAAAACAGCACAAAACAAAAACAATGTCGTCCTCCACTGCACCGCCAACAAAGCGCACTCGGAACAATGCAGGAACCGTGAGTGAGCGCCTCTCCGACGCCCCTTCAGCTCAACTGCTGGAGCTGCTGACGGCTCGCTTCCAAGAGCAGACGGACCAAATTGCGTCCCATGTCCGGGAAGCAAAAGAGCGCATCCTCAGCAGCCTTATGGAGCGCTTGGACTCGATCGCTGGTGAGGTGAAGCAGATGGGTGCCCGAGTTATAAACTTGGAGCAGGAGGTGCGTGATCTTCGATCTCTGAGAGATCGACTGGGTGCACGGGTCGAGAGGCTGGACCGAGAGGTTGCGGAAGGCATAGAGGCATAGAGGCGAGACAGACGGTCGAACACATGGCAGCTAGCGCGAGTGAATTGCGACTACACGGTGTTCCTTATGTGGACGGAGAAAATGTAAGAGCGATCTTCAATAAGCTCTGCTTCAATCTCCAGCTGACCCCACCACCAAGAATCCGGGATGCTTTCAGGGCCCGAAAAACACAAGACAGTAACGTGGATACCGTTATAATAATAAAATTGGAAAGCGTCCGCGAGAAGATCAATCTTCTAAAGAAAATTGGGTCATACCGGCGCGAGAGCAAGACAACTGAGCTTGCAGTTAGTAGGTTTTGAATCTGAAGCTGCAATCTATGTCAATGAGCAGCTTTTAAGAGAGCATTACCTCATATTCAAAGAGGCCATGAAAATGAAAAAGCACCGAATTCTCTCCGCAGTCTTCACGCGGCGCGGCCTTGTGTACGTGCGCTGTAATGAGAGAGAGGGCTTTCAATGCATTGAACGCATGGATGAGCTTTTGCTACTATCACCAGCTTGCGTACCCGCTGAGCCTCTCCAAGAATCATCCTCGGCCTTTCCCACTGGCGCTTTGGCTGGATCGAAAGACGCAATAGGCGTCGTAAATAGCTTTCGCTCTTAATCGAATACTCTCAGATTTAAAAGTTTGGGTATTTATATCATTAATTTATTATATCTTTCGTTTAAATTTAATACATTGCTCTGCTGATGTTGATGTTGCGCCCCTTATAATTTCCCATTTAACAAATGAGTGGTGATATATGTAGGTAGTTCCCTAACCGGTTGCATGCTTAAAATTATTAGTAAACACCGAAACGGTCTTAAAGTTGTCCACATTAATGCACAAAGTTTGCTAAGGAAAATTGATGAGTTTAAAATACTCTTTACCAATTCAAATGTAGATATTATATGTGTGTCCGAGACGTGGTTTGTGCCTGAGTTCTATGACTTGTCAATTATGTGTGATGGTTATGTTGTTTTTCGTTCTGATCGTATTGGACATGCAGGTGGTGTGGCTATATATGTCAACACTAGATTAAAATGTAATGTTAAATGTAAACAACCAGGTGAATGTCCAATTGAGTATCTACTTTTGGAAATCTCAAGCAAAGAAAATAAGAAAATTTTAGTTGGATATATTTATAGACCCAATAGGACAATCAACTATGAGCCATTAATTAACACTATCTCGGACATTTCAGTGACATACACGGACATTATTCTGGCCGGCGATTTCAATAGCAATATCTTGAAAGAGAATCATCTTTTAGATAGCATTGCTTCTCTGGGGTTGTATGCCGTTAATGTAACCATGCCTACACACTTCAGCAATGCCTGTGATACACTTCTTGACATTTTTTGTATCAATGACCCTAATAAGACCTTACTCTATGACCAGGTATCAGTACCAGCTTTTTCCAAACATGACCTTATTTTCCTAACATATGACTTGACTTTAGATTACAAAACTGATTCCTTTACGTATAGAAACTATGAGAATATTGACCTTAATGAACTAGAACTAGAATATAACGCATGTGACTGTTCTTCCATTTACAAATCTCCCCATGTTGATTGTCAATTGAGTGTTTTAAACAATAATATTCTGTACCTGTTTAATAAGTTTGTTCCTCTTAAAACCAAAGTAACCAAGCTAAGACAAAAACCATGGTTTAGCAGTGAAATCAAAAATCTAATGCATCAGAGAGATATTGCTTTCCTATATGGGAAGCGTTATAAAACAGATGAATTTCGTTTAACATAAAAACGATTAAGAGAAACGGTTACCAAGGATATAAGATCCGGTAAGTGTAACTACTATAAATCTAAATTCCAGAACTGTTCCACTATTAAACAAAGGTGGACTGAAATTAACAATTTGGGAATAGGGAAATGTAGACAGAAGACTGAGCACGATGTCAATGTCGAAGAGCTTAACAGAAGGTTCTCGATGACTGGTGTACCTGAAGCGACAAGCAGCATGTACCTGAATTCAACCTCACTCTCTGATAATAGTTTTAGCTTTGTGTGTGGCAATCAATGTGATGTCCTTGAGTGTATACTTAAGGTAAAGTCTAATGCTGAAGTCTTTGATAGCATCAGTCCAAAATTCTTAAAAATCTTACTTCCGAAAATGTTGTCCCACGTCACGTATATATTAAACAATGCAATTACTACATCCACGTTCCCGACTGAATGGAAAAAGGCAAACATTTTACACATCCCAAAACAAAACAATGACAATAGACCGATTTCAATACTTCCATTTCTTTCAAAAGTTCTTGAAAATCTTCACAGATTGAACACTTTTTGACTCGCAGTTGAGTCAAAAGCAGTCGGGTTTTCGAAAGAAACGAAGCTGTATAAGTGCCATAACGGATATTGTGGAAGATATACGACAGCAACTTGACAAGAACTGGGTTACGTTCTTAACACTTCTTGACCATAGTAAGGCATTCGATTCCGTAAACCATAAAATACTCTGCGCAAAATTGACGAACATATTCAATTTCTCAGACACTGCAGTCAACTTTGTAAAGTCTTATCTTACAAATCGATTGCAAGCAGTAGTCTCAGGTACAAAAGTTTCCACTTCTATGAAACTTACGCGGGGAGTTCCTCAGGGATCTGTGTTAGGCCCATTATTGTTTTCAATATATGTTAATGATCTACCTAGTGTCCTGTCCGAATGTGAAGTACATCTATATGCTGATGATGTCCAAATTTATGTTAGCACTCCCGTTAATGAAATAAATGTTTGTGTCAGTACGTGCAACAAAATGCTTTCCATAATAGAGAAATGGGCAAAAAAGAATGGCTTGGAAATAAATCCTAAAAAGTCAAAATGTTTGGTAATTGCTAAAATAAAAGTATTAACACAAAAAATCTGGAGAAACTACACATTGACAACGCACCCATTTCCTATGAAGACCATACATTTAACCTGGGCATAACATTTAGTAGCACACTGTCATGGAGCAAACATATATCAAAAGCAACAGGACGTACCTATGGTCTGTTACGCCAATTGTCAGCGGTTAAAACATTTTTGCCAGAAGAAATAAGACTTTTGATTTCTAAAGTCATTCTCATCCCCACTCTATTATATGGTGTTGAAATATTTGGACATAGTGATGCTCGCGACATGCGCACACTAGTAGTAGCCTTTAATTCAATTGTCCGATATGTGTTTAATGTAAGACGTTTCGACCATGTATCACACTTGACAAATAAAATACTTGACCTTAACTTGACGACTTGGATAGATTTTAGAACTTTAGTATACTTTCATAAAATTGTAACGACCCAAGAACCGATTTACCTTTACTGCAATCTTAACATCACAAAGAACTAACAAACGCTTTGCTCGAAGAGGCAGTTCTTGGTAAATGCAATCCGCTTATGGAACAGTCTTCCCCATCACATTAAATCCATTAGGAGCACAACTCAATTTCAAAATAAAATTAAAGAGCATTTAGGAAACCATTAAAAATAAACAAAACAAAAAATTAATCATAAAGTATAAAAAAATAAAATAAAAATTTATTAAAATTAATATTAAAAAAAAAAAAATAAATAATTAAAATGTTAGGATATAAGTATTTGCTTTGAGTACATAACTTTGTCAAAATTTCAATGTTTAATTATTAGACTTAAGTAGATAACATCCAAAATGAACTATGTACTCACCGAGTGACTAACGCAATAAAAATAAGATTATACTTGTAGCGATAGGATAAAGCATGAAAATAAATTAAAAATTAGTTCTCAGAGACTATAAAATCTAGAGAAAATTTTGTTTCGAGACTCATGTGATATCACACTGCTACAAGTGTGACAAGTGTGTACAAGTGACTCTGACCACGACCCCAGTGCCCATCGGCTTTGTCTGTTCGTCAGCGAGAATGTTCGAGACAGCGAAGCGCACAGTTCAGGGCCGGCCCATCAATCTGGGGGCCCTAATTTTTTCCCGCCAGTTCTCTTATTTTTCTTTTAAAATAAAAGCTTATAAATTTTATGTTTTTTTTATTATTTTGTATGGGTCTCAGTGGCTATTATATTTGTTATTCATTATTTGGAGTTTTGATTTTCAACCAATTTTTCTGCCTCAGGGCTAATCCGGCCCTGGACCTATTCCCTTCGTCAGACTGTATATTAACATGACCCGTACTGCAGGGTATGTTTTATAGGTATATATTCATAGATCTCTACTATATAAAAATAAGTCGGGTTTCCTTACTGACGCCATCACTCCAGAACGCACGAACCGATTTCCACGGTTTTGCATTCGTTGGAAAGGTCTTGGGCTCCGTGAGGTTTATAGCAAAGAAAATTCACGAAAAATTTCAACAGAAAAGCGGGAAAATGTATTTGTATTATCTACTATATACAACAATACAGCGCCATCTCTGATACATAGCATGTACTACAAACCAATATTTTAAGTAGGCGCCGGTGCGTGATACATTGTTTGACAGCTACTCATTGTGCTCTGCTCAGTTAATTTCATGTGACAAACCGGTATTGTGCTCACTGTGAAAACGAAATTTAAAAAAAAAGTTATTCGTTTCCTCACATTTCAATTGGAAACCACCAAATCAATCACGTGTATTGTGAAAATTTGTATTCAATTTCAACAGCAGGCCTTTGTCTTTAAGGTGGTAAGTTGAACTGTGTAAATTATGTGGATCGTGCTTTTGAGGTTAAATTCACCACTCTGTCCACAGTCCAAAATGCCTACAGAACGACGTGCGAACATCGGACGCCGCACAAGACATGCAAGCCAGCAACAAGTGTATTCACAGAACTTAAGAGAAGAAAGACAAAATATAATAAGAGAAAATTCCCGATTGGGACAGCGCGTGAGGACAAGAAGATCATTGTCATCATACAATCGCTTGGCATTCCAATATGATCCCACTGCGAACTACAGTGATGATGAAAATTTAGATATTGGACCAATGACGAATATATGTCGATATTGCAATGCGTTAAAGTTCAAAAGAGAAACGGCTGGATTGTGCTGCGCAAGTGGAAAAGTCAAACTGGATCCATTACTTACACCACCACAGCCACTGAAACCATTGTTCGATGGAAGTGATCCCGATTCCAGCCATTTTCTTCAACATATCCTTGAATATAATAACTGCTTTCGCATGACTTCCTTTGGAGCTAATATCATTCGAGAAGGCGGCTTCATGCCGACTTGCAAGGTAAAAGATACAACACACATAACCAATCACTAACACAAACAAAATGAATTGCAACACGTAACAACTACATATACACCACACACTACACCATCACACGATCAGAAGTTACACCGTATTCTTCAACAAATGATTGTTTGCAATTACAGATACAAGGACAAATATATAATTTGCATGGTTCAATGGTGCCAACACCAGATGAACCGCATCAATTTCTGCAAATATATTTCATTTCGTCGATGGTGGATCAGCTGAATGTGCGGTGCAATATACAGGGAACACAACAGTTAAAGAGACGAATTATTGAACAGTTGCAAGAATTTTTTCACGCTAATAATGCTGTGGTTAATATGTTCAAAACAGCATCGGAACGAATGCCATCGGATACGCACAAATTTGTCATAAAAGCGGATTGTACCCCAACAGGTGAACATGTGCGAAGATTCAATGCACCCACCGTTAATGATGTTGCTGCAATTATTGTTGGCGATCAAACTAAATCGCGAGACATTGTCGTTCAGCGAAGAAGCAATATCATGCATCGTGTAAACGAGACACATCGTTTGTACGATGCGTTACAATATCCAATCATTTATTGGCAAGGGCAAGACGGATACGACATCACGTTGAAGATGGTCGATCCAATTACAGGTACAATATTCATACATTCCATTAACAATTCATTTAATTTTGCATTTTCAGGCGTATCAACGAATAAAAATCTAAGCGCAATGAATTACTATGCGTATAGTATGATGATTCGTACACATGAGGAGAATGTCATTCTAAAGTGCCTTCGGCTATTCCAGCAATTCGCTGTCGACATGTATGTTAAAGTCGAGACAGAACGTTTAGCGTTTATCCGATTCAATCAGGCAAAGCTACGATCTGAGGACTATATACACTTGCGTGATGCTATTCATTCAGATGGTGATGTTCAGAATATTGGACGTCTGACGATTCTCCCATCATCTTATATCGGAAGCCCACGCCACATGCACGAATACGCTCAAGACGCTATGACGTACGTGCGAAATTATGGAACTCCGGATTTATTTATTACGTTCACATGCAATCCGAAGTGGACGGAAATTGAACGTGAGTTGGAACCGGGCCAAAAACCGCAAGATCGCCATGACATAATCGCCAGAGTATTTCAGCAAAAACTCAAGGTTATGATGGATGTGCTTACTAAGTATCGAGTTTTTGGTGACACAATGGCAGAAGCGTGGACTACCGCATGCTCATATCCTAATTTGGTTGCTGAACAAATTACATTCAAATGAAGTGGATGACATCATATCAGCTGAAATTCCTGATCCAGTCACTGATCCCCATCTACACGACATTGTGACGACACAGATGGTGCATGGACCGTGCGGTGCATTAAATCCATTATCGCCTTGCATGGCTGATGGAAAGTGCACAAAACGATATCCGCGACCGTTAGTTGCTGAAACAGTCACAGGGAATGATGGATATCCAGTTTATCGTCGGCGTTCAAAAGAAGATAATGGTCGAACTATAAAAGTTAAAGTTCAAAATCAAGAGATTGAGATCGGAAATGAATTCATTGTCCCATATTGCCCGCTGCTATCACGAATTTTCAAAACACATGCAAACGTTGAGAGTTGTCATTCGGCCAAATCAATCAAATATTTGTGCAAGTACGTCACAAAAGGCAGCGACATGGCTGTGTTTGGTATTGCGTCGGAAAATACGAATGACGAAATCAGCAACTTCCAAATGGGCAGATACATCAGTACTAATGAAGCACTGTGGCGATTATTGTCATTTAAAATTCATGAAAGATATCCCACAGTTGTACATTTAGCAGTGCATTTGGAAAATGGCCAAAGAGTTTACTTCAATGAGGCTAATGCGGCACAACGAGCTGAGAGACCACCATCGACAACATTGACTAGCTTCTTTGCAATGTGTGAAGCAGATCCATTCGCAGCGACGCTGATGTATGTTGAAATGCCCAAGTATTACACTTGGAATCAATCAACAAAGAAATTCCAACGTCGCAAACAAGGAACCCCAGTTCCAGATTGGCCACAGGTGTTTTCCACTGATGCACTAGGTCGCATGTATACTGTTCATCCTAGAAATGATGAATGTTTTTATTTGCGACTGCTGTTGGTAAATGTACGTGGACCAAAATCATTCGCGCATTTGAAAACTGTGAATGGCCACCAATGCCAAACATATAGAGAAGCATGTCAACTATTGGGTTTGCTGGAGAACGATTCTCATTGGGATTTAACACTTGCGGATTCAGTTGTTTCATCAAATGCGTACCAAATACGAACGCTGTTCGCAATTATCATCACCACATGTTTTCCTTCACAACCAATTCAGTTATGGAACAAATACAAAGGCGACATATGTGAAGATATCTTGCATCGCTTGCGCATTCAAACGAATAATCCTGACATCCAAATAACCGATGAAATCTATAATGAAGGATTGATTCTGATTGAGGATCAATGCTTGACTATTGCAAACAAGCTACTGATTGAAGTAGGAATGATTGCGCCAAATCGATCGATGCACGATGCATTCAACCAAGAATTAAATCGAGAGCTGCAATACAATGTTGATACATTGCAGGAATTCGTTCGAAATAATGTGCCTTTGCTGAATGAACAGCAAAAGCAAGTATACGAAACATTAATGCAAGCGGTGGACAATAATACTGGTGGTCTATTCTTCCTGGACGCACCTGGAGGAACAGGGAAAACATTTGTCATTTCATTGATTTTGGCCACTATTCGATCAAGATGTGACATAGCTTTGGCGTTAGCATCATCCGGAATTGCGGCGACTCTTCTAGATGGCGGTCGTACTGCACATTCTGCGCTTAGGTTGCCACTCAATTTAAACACAATTGATACTCCAACATGCAATATTTCCCGATCCAGTGCAATGGGAAAATTGTTGATGCAATGCAAGCTCATTGTTTGGGATGAGTGCACAATGGCACATAAGAAATCACTTGAAGCACTTAACTTCACACTGAAGGATCATCGGCGAAATAACAACATCTTTGGCGGCTTGATGATATTATTGGCAGGCGATTTCAGGCAGACGTTGCCAGTAATTCCCCGTGGAACGCCTGCAGATGAATTGAATGCTTGCCTGAAGGCATCACCTTTATGGAATAACGTAAAAACATTATCGCTAACAACTAATATGAGAGTTCAACTTCAAAATGATCAAAGTGCTGCACAATTTTCCAAACAATTGTTAGCTGTTGGAAATGGAAAAGTCCCAGTTGATGCGACATCTGGATTAATTACTCTTACAAACGACTTTTGCCGATTTGTAGACTCTCAATTAGCTCTTATTGAAAATGTTTTCCCAAACATTAGTGAGAATTATCAGAATTATGCTTGGTTAAGACAACGAGCAATTCTTGCCGCAAAGAATAATGATGTACACGCACTGAATTTCACAATTCAATCAAAAATTGCTGGCGATTTGGTGACATACAAATCCGTTGATTCCATAACAAATCCCGATGATGTAGTAAATTATCCAACAGAGTTTTTGAACTCTCTGGAGTTACCAGGATTTCCACCACATAACTTGCAACTTAAAGTTAGCACAGTTATTATGATATTGCGTAATTTGAATCCACCGCGACTTTGCAACGGTACTCGACTTTCGGTAAAAAGACTTATGCCGAATTTGATTGAGGCAACCATTATTAGCGGAAAGTACGCAGGTGAAAATGTATGTATTCCTCGAATACCAATGATTCCGACTAATCTTCCGTTTGACTTCAAACGATTGCAATTTCCAGTTCGCCTTGCGTTCGCAATGACAATTAACAAGTCGCATGGCAAATCGCTTAGTGTTTGCGGAATAAATTTAGAAAATCATTGTTTTTCACATGGGCAGTTATACGTTGCGTGTTCACGAGTTGGGAAACCATCTGCTTTGTTTGTGTTAACGTCAGACCAAAAAACAAAAAATGTGGTTTACCAAAGAGCACTTCAATGAAACGGATAATTTGCGAACACGCATAACGCTTCGACCTAATAACATTTCATTTTTGTAATCGAAATGAATTCATTACTGTTTTGAAATGAAATACAATTTTTCGTTTTAAAATATAAAACAAAAAAAAATTGTTCTTCATTTTTTAATCACCAAACGAAATGTTACATAAAACGAAGCAATCTGGTGGCGAAACGGAGTTTGCCGGGTTTGCTAGTCATATATATATTTATACGTAGGTATATAAAATTATTTTAGTAAAATAACTTGTTTACCAATGAGTACGGGTATAAAAGTAGAGTCGCGACTAGATGCTACTCACGTTCCTTCTCGTTTAATTTTTGGGTGCATTCCAATTTCCTGAATACGTATATCTATATATACAAAAGAATGTCGTGTTAGTTACACTATTTATAAATCAGGAACGGCTGTACAGTCCACTGACTGCTTTTCCCAATAGCTAAAAGTATGCATACGGTCTGATATCCTGCGCATTCCCAACTACTGCGGATAACAACATTTTCCGTTCGTGTCTCCGTGTTTCTTTATACGCACTTCTACGCAACTTAACGCGTAGGGTGCGATTGTTACCAGCTTCAATTTCTGTCTTTTTTGGTACGTCTGGTATTTGTGACATGGCCGGTTGGAGTCGTAGCGAGGTTGTTTTTGAACTCGTTACTCCGTATTGCTAGCTTTCGACACCATCTGTCTGCGTGCACTGATCAACGGTGCACGTCCCGTCAAGTTTTTTGGATTGCATTTTCTGCATGAGGGCTTATAAGTGTCGGATTTACCACACCCATAACAGAAAACCCTCCGTTCTCCTGTACATTCTTGGTATCGGTGACCTAACTTCTCACAATTCCAACAATTCAGAGTCATTGCATCAAGACATGCATCGTCCACATTGTCAGCTTCTTCTTCCGACTCGCTAAGCGTTCGGGGCAGCTCTTTAACCTGTCGTTTAGACGCGGCACGCTGAATCGTTGAAGTAGATTTGGACACGTTCTGCAAGAATCGTTCGCGTGTATGACGCAACTCCACGATACTTCCGATTGGGACATACAAGATTTCGTGTTGAATGTCTGGAACTAAATTTGCTTTTAGAGCTTCTAAAAGATAGGTCTCGGTCATTGGCTGTACTAGTCTGTCTGCCAAGGCTACTATTGCTTCGTAAAACAAATCAAACGGTTTGTTGGGTTTTTGCTTTCGCTGCGTGATCGCTGAGCGAATATCCACATCGGCACGACCGTCTTTGAATTGCACCTTAAGAGCCACACACAGATCAGACCAACGAATGATGGGGACACCTTTGTGGTAACGCCAAAACCATTCATTGGCACTGCCCTCAAACAGGTTGCTCTCATACCTAGACAAAAGCTCAAAATTTCCATTTAGCGATTGCCTTGTCATAGCATTCACCCTATAAATGAAATCGTTAGCTACAATGGACGAATGACCTGAAAAGCGTATTTTCCAATTTGAGATGATTTGACTGATTCGATCAGCACGTAACTCTGTGGGTGCTTGGGTCATTCCTAGGCTATATCTAGGTGTTGGCTCTGTGACCGATGGTCTTTCCGAAGTACCACCGAACAACTGCTGAAACGTTTGCTGTTCTACCTGCTCGATGGTTTGAGCATTGATTGGTTGTGACCGAACACTGTCCATGCTCTCACGAGCAGCTGTTTGCTGAATCGCTAACTTCTGTAGTCCATTTTCTATGGTCTGCGCTAACAGTTGGGTCTGAGCCTGCATTGCGGCTGCCATCGCTTCGGCAATAGCCTGGTGTAGACTTGGATTTGCCGTAACGACATTTGCTTCCATTGTCGCTGCTGGTTGGTTCTCGACAACATTCGATCCACTCGGGGCGTCGACACCTGAGTCGGTTGCCTTCCCCTTTGACCTAGTCTGGATCATGATTGTGCTGGAGCCTTGACCTAGTGTCTGTGCCGCTGCAATCTCCTCAGCTAAGTTTAAAGTCGACGCATTTTCTTTACCCACGAACTTCAATTGGTATATACAAAAACTACTAACTTAGTTATAACTCAAAAGAAACTAAAAAATTTCTCAAATATTCTAACAAAAAAAGGATCATGTTTTTGCTTCGATGAACATAATAGCTATACTAACACTCGATCGCTATCGAATCTCACTGTCTAAAAGAAGAATTTACATAAATGAAAAGATGCACTCAGACTTGGACAGGATCTTTATACCGCGAGACAGGGTATAGCTTTCTGCCATAATTACACCTGATTTCAATCGCCGGCGGAATTCGATCCAGGTACTGAATATGGTAGCTCGTACCTTCAATGAACTGGACCAAGAGCTTAATCTGAAAGCTTCAGGATTTCGACATTCAATCAAGTACTTTCTATCGGAGAAAACATATAAAGTTTAAAAGATGATGATAGTTTTTTCCCTGACTATTCTCCCAGCTCTTCGAGACAGGTTAAAGCTTTTGTTTTGCCATAATAAAACCTGATTTCAATCGACGAAGGGAATATTTTCAGGTACTCGGAAGATATGTAGCCAGTTACAAGTTAGAATTAGATTACCTAAATTGGACCGAAAGCTTAAGGAAAAGCATCCAGGTTTCGACAGCCTATGTTTACTATCTCTACGCCTAAAAGCTCCTACACTGGAGACGAAAAAACCTAGTTAAGACCGAGATAGTTAGATAACACTGTAACTCAAACCTATATCAATCAGTCTCAACTCAACGGTAAAGTCCGTAAGAAAGATTATCTGAACCAAGAAATACAATGGATTTCCAGTCGGGTGTAGTTGACTGTCTTTCGGACAATTACTTGGGCCTGTGACCGATTCGGGCCCCACGTTGGGCGCCAATATTATTTATCTTATTATTTTATAGTATTGTAACAGTTAACGCAGCAGGAGGCTACAAACCTAATCAATAGTCGAGCAGATGGTGGGTATGATCGAGATCCATGCACGCGTTGCTGCCAGTCTCATTAGTAGTCGGGTAGAGTGGGGGTGGGGTAGGGAGAGATCGCGTCAAGGGCTCGTGCATAACAAGGTCAATAAATATAATTCGCGTGCGGTTCCAGGTTCAGACGGAAGAAAGTAAATAGAAGGGACAGGTTTGGTCAGATTCAACAGCAGTCGTTGCAACTCGTGATGCCCACCCTTCCTTGATCACACCGGTCCTAAATAAGCGGATATGTTGGTCGTGATTCCTATACGAATGCCCTAATTTAGCTAGCTAATGTCATCTCGGCGCCACATGATCCTTAAATACGGAAAAATTAACTTGAATTCATGATTAACTGTTTATTTAAATATTGGTTCTTAAAGCTTTCATAGCTGCTAACTTGCCTAGATATTTATAATGATCAAAATGGTATATATGTGAGTATGGGTGTATATAAGCTGGAACGTTATGGTATAATAATATGAAGATATGATTAACAATATAATGTTTAAAGGCTTACACTAGGGCAATAAACAACGATAATGAGATTAGCATAGTGATTCATTAGAATCATAAGTAAATTAACCATAATGAGGTAAGAAAATAGAAAAATTATTCGGAAAATGGTTCCGATGGAATACAAAATTTCGGAAGCGCGATGCAATTAATTGTCTGGTGGGTAATCAACCATAGGTTCGCTTGTCGAGAGGGACAGCATGAACGAAAATTACCACGGCTTGCGAAAGAGCGGAGCAAAATAAACGCTCGAATACTTGGCATAGGTCAGCATTACAGTACTGCCAATAAGTTTATGGTCGCGAGTCAAATAATACACATATAGTACACGCTCACAATCAAACACTCACAGTAGGTCTAATCCATCGATGAAAGCGCTTCCATAGGATTTCTGCAGGTGGCTGTAAACTTTTAGAATTCAGTGTGTTAGCAAATCTCACGTTCATGCACAAGTATTGGTTCTCTCCGTTCTTTCTTTGCCACTTTTCTTCATTAATTAATTAATGCACAAACAAAAGAAAACATATCACTTAAAATCTTTAGGGAGGTTCTATCCAAGTTCACAACGATCGATTACCGCTGGTTATGCATATGCACTTTAATTTATTTCCAACTAATTCACTAGCAAAAAAAAACACTGCCATAACAAGAACACTCTATATCCGACTAAACGGAAGATTCGCCACTGGCAAACGGTGATCGGCACAGCTCTTCTACGGTAATTGCTCTCTCTTTTTTCTATTGATGTCCGTACGCTGGCTGCTGGTGAGCGTGGGTGTGAAGACGTATGTAGAAGTGGCTGAGACAGAAAATTCTCTGCATGGCTTTCGAGGCGGCGTATGAGAAGTATAAACCCAAAGATGTAGGTATGTAAGTACACGTATGTCGCTGCTGTAAAGCTCGTCTGCCAAGCTAGTCGTGCATGTGTAAGTGCGACCGTGGTACACCTTGGGTAGGTTGGGTACAGTTACCCGTAGAGGTATGCGCACGGCGAGTGGAAACTCTAGTCCACGACATGATACGATTTACGGTGCAATGCAACACGGCATTAGCTACGGTACTTCGTTCGGTACTATGCCAAAGTACTTTATAGGGTAGTACTTAAGGCCAACCCTGCAAATAGGAGTTTGAAACCGAAATAAATTTCCAGTGACCGCTGGTGGTGTCCAATTAAACTCACCCCAATAGGATCGGCCTGGTTGTAAATACTGTCGAATGAGTTTATCTCGGGTCGTGTTGATTCGGTTTCGATACTGGATCGAAACACGCGCTATCAGCATTATAGACCGTAGTCGAGGTTAGATTCACTTTTCTTTTCCCTGCACTGAATGTTAGCAGACGTCCGTCTGGGATCGCAAGCACAAAAGAAAAGAACGATATGTGCCACGGTCCATCCGCTCGAGCTCTTTCCTTTTCGCTCTCTTTCTTTCTCACCACGCCCTGACACTTGGCTCTGTTAAGCGAATGTCATTTTAACACTGGCTTCACTGCACGTGCAAAGTGCATTTGGAAGAGAGGGTGAAACCGGGTGAAGTTTGATCTAACTTATATTTTGTTGGGACAGGCGCCCCTACAACACCCCCCTACCAAGATCACACTTGGCAGTGATACACGGAAAAGAGTGATCCGCGCCTGCAACACTATTGCTTGATATCTTTAGCGTGGAATTTCCCAAGGAGTCGTCCTTGTAAATCTTCAAGCTCGTAGTAACTACTTCCGAGTCTTTTTCTTACTCGTGCTTTGACGAACGTATGCGCTAGTTTTGCGTTAAAGCCTTTGCTAAAGTTACTTTGCGGGAAGTTTCTTTTATACACTTCCTGACCTACAACAAATCCGACATCTCTACTACGCAAGTTATATGTTGTCTCGTTTCGACTATGCTGCTGTTGAGCTGACTGGATAGCTTTTTGACGGATTATTTCAAATGAATCATCTCGCGAAAACTGTACGGTTCGATCCTCCAGTATACCTAACTGTCTTAGTAGCTGATAACTAGCGCCATTGGTAACCATATGTTGCCCAACGCTACTCTGTATGGGGTCGAATTAATAGCGGTATGTAGGCTTGAACATAGCGCACATGCGATATGGCTCAACTTTTCATCCCAATTAGATTGATCTGGTTTAATATACGCCTTTATCGCAGCAATGACAGAGCGATTTACACGCTCTAACGCATTAGCTTGGGTGCATGTACGGCCGTAAAAATATGCTTCACACCGTAATTTTTCAACAAAGTCTGGAATATCAGGGATTTAAACTGTACTATCGGATACTACGGTTTCGGGTACTCCGAAGCAGTGAAACAACTCTTCCTCGATGAATCGAATGATCGAATCAGCAGTTAACTTCTTGACAGTTTTGAGAAAAGGAAATTTGGCGAAATGATCGAGTACTATAAAAATACCTATGTTCCCTGACTTACTACGTGGATACGGTCCCAAGAAGTCTATATATAGCTTCTGGAAGAATCGGTTAGTTTCTTGCGTTTTCCCCATTGGAGGTCGCAAGCAATAGCTTGGATGCTTTGAACATTTGCATATTTCGCACTGATTAATATATGCCTTTACATCTGTGACCAAGTTTGGCCAATAGTAGTATCGCCTAATCCGTTCTAGAGTTTTATTAATACCACCATGTGATGACAGCGGGTGTTCGTGAGCTTGACTCAGCACGACGGAAGTTAGGGCAGAAGGTACCCACAGCTTCCAACACAGATCATCGGCTACCTTTTCTCCTACTGAGTGTTCAGCACGGCGATAAATGAAGCCATCAATTACTTGCACATCAGGATTGCGAAGAGATACAACGAGTAAGTCATCTAGATAGACGAACACTTCATGTCGTAACGGAGCGGGAATAACTTTATCCATTAATTTACACATCGTTTGCGGAGCGTTGGTTAGCCGAAAGGTCATCACCGTGTAATGATAATGCGGTCTTCCCGGAACGGTGAAAGCAGTCTTTTCACGAGCGTCCGAGGTCAATGGAATTTGCCAGTAAGCATTTTTTAAGTCGATGCTAGAAATATATTTAGCTTTTGGCAGTCGGTTCAATATTCCATCAATCAAGCGCATTGGATAGGCGCTTTTGACAGTGGCTTCGTTGACCTTCGGGCAATTTAGGCATAATCGCACCTTCCCAGGTTTCCTAACGAGAACCACTGGGGACGACCATGAACTATCAGACTCCTCAATAACACCAAGCGCAAGCATGCGATCTAATTCCTCAAACATTAGCTTCTCCACGGCCGGAGATACTGAGGAATGACGCTGTTTAATCGGCTTTGCGTCCCCTATATCGAAATCGTGACTTATCAAGCTAGTTTGACCTAAACCGTCATTGGCGAATGATGGAAATTTTTGTATCACATCTGACAACCTAGCCTGTTGAGTTTCCGATAAACACATATGCGTCTGATCCTCCTTTACTATCTCAGCCAATGCGGGCTTGGCCTGCTGGTTTACCACACATGGCGGTAACAATTTAAAGGCCGACCAAAAGTCAATGCCAAGGTATAGATCTTGAGATAAAGATGGTACGATATATAAAGTTATAGATTTAGTTTTATTTCGAAATAGAATGGGAGTTGTGATCTTGCCTACAATTTTCTGATCACTTCCATCCGCAGTGCGCACTGAAGCATATACGGCCTTGCGGGTAGCTTGGCTAATGTTCAACGCTAAATCACCTCCTATGCAACTGATTGTCGCTCCTGTATCCAACACTATCCACTGACTGCTTTTCCCAATAGCTGAACGTCTGCATACGGTCTGATATCCTGCGCATTCCCAACTACTGCGGATAACAACATTTTCCGTTCGTGTCTCCGTGTTTCTTTATACGCACTTCTACGCAACTTAACGCGTAGGGTGCGATTGTTACCAGCTTCAATTTCTGTCTTTTTTGGTACGTCTGGTATTTGTGACATGGCCGGTTGGAGTCGTAGCGAGGTTGTTTTTGAACTCGTTACTCCGTATTGCTAGCTTTCGACACCATCTGTCTGCGTGCACTGATCAACGGTGCACGTCCCGTCAAGTTTTTTGGATTGCATTTTCTTCATGAGGGCTTATAAGTGTCGGATTTACCACACCCATAACAGAAAACCCTCCGTTCTCCTGTACATTCTTGGTATCGGTGACCTAACTTCTCAAAATTCCAACAATTCAGAGTCATTGCATCAAGACATGCATCGTCCACATTGTCAGCTTCTTCTTCCGACTCGCTAAGCGTTCGGGGCAGCCCATTAACCTGTCGTTTAGACGCGGCACGCTGAATCGTTGAAGTAGATTTGGACACGTTCTGCAAGAATCGTGCGCGTGTACGGACTATATGACGCAACTCCGCGATACTTCCGATTGGGACATACAAGATTTCGTGTTGAATGTCTGGAACTAAATTTGCTTTTAGAGCTTCTAAAAGATAGGTCTCGGTCATTGGCTGTACTAGTCTGTCTGCCAAGGCTACTATTGCTTCGTAAAACAAATCAAACGGTTTGTTGGGTTTTTGCTTTCGCTGCGTGATCGCTGAGCGAATATCCACATCGGCACGACCGTCTTTGAATTGCACCTTAAGAGCCACACACAGATCAGACCAACGAATGATGGGGACACCTTTGTGGTAACGCCAAAACCATTCATTGGCACGGTGACCTAACTTCTCAAAATTCCAACAATTCAGAGTCATTGCATCAAGACATGCATCGTCCACATTGTCAGCTTCTTCTTCCGACTCGCTAAGCGTTCGGGGCAGCCCATTAACCTGTCGTTTAGACGCGGCACGCTGAATCGTTGAAGTAGATTTGGACACGTTCTGCAAGAATCGTGCGCGTGTACGGACTATATGACGCAACTCCGCGATACTTCCGATTGGGACATACAAGATTTCGTGTTGAATGTCTGGAACTAAATTTGCTTTTAGAGCTTCTAAAAGATAGGTCTCGGTCATTGGCTGTACTAGTCTGTCTGCCAAGGCTACTATTGCTTCGTAAAACAAATCAAACGGTTTGTTGGGTTTTTGCTTTCGCTGCGTGATCGCTGAGCGAATATCCACATCGGCACGACCGTCTTTGAATTGCACCTTAAGAGCCACACACAGATCAGACCAACGAATGATGGGGACACCTTTGTGGTAACGCCAAAACCATTCATTGGCACTGCCCTCAAACAGGTTGCTCTCATACCTAGACAAAAGCTCAAAATTTCCATTTAGCGATTGCCTTGTCATAGCATTCACCCTATAAATGAAATCGTTAGCTACAATGGACGAATGACCTGAAAAGCGTATTTTCCAATTTGAGATGATTTGACTGATTCGATCAGCACGTAACTCTGTGGGTGCTTGGGTCATTCCTAGGCTATATCTAGGTGTTGGCTCTGTGACCGATGGTCTTTCCGAAGTACCACCGAACAACTGCTGAAACGTTTGATGTTCTACCTGCTCGATGGTTTGAGTATTGATTGGTTGTGACCGAACACTGTCCATACTCTCACGAGCAGCTGTTTGCTGAATCGCTAACTTCTGTAGTCCATTTTCTATGGTCTGCGCTAACAGTTGGGTCTGAGCCTGCATTGCGGCTGCCATCGCTTCGGCAATAGCCTGGTGTAGACTTGGATTTGCCGTAACGACATTTGCTTCCGTTGTCGCTGCTGGTTGGTTCTCGACAAAATTCGATCCACTCGGGGCGTCGACATCCAGGTACTGAATATGGTAGATCGTACCTTCAATGAACTGGACCAAGAGCTTAATCTGAAAGCTTCAGGATTTCGACATTCAATCAAGTACTTTCTATCGGAGAAAACATATAAAGTTTAAAAGATGATGATAGTTTTTTCCCTGACTATTCTCCCAGCTCTTCGAGACAGGTTAAAGCTTTTGTTTTGCCATAATAAAACCTGATTTCAATCGACGAAGGGAATATTTTCAGGTACTCGGAAGATATGTAGCCAGTTACAAGTTAGAATTAGATTACCTAAATTGGACCGAAAGCTTAAGGAAAAGCATCCAGGTTTCGACAGCCTATGTTTACTATCTCTACGCCTAAAAGCTCCTACACTGGAGACGAAAAAACCTAGTTAAGACCGAGATAGTTAGATACCACTGTAACTCAAACCTATATCAATCAGTCTCAACTCAACGGTAAAGTCCGTAAGAAAGATTATCTGAACCAAGAAATACAATGGATTTCCAGTCGGGTGTAGTTGACTGTCTTTCGGACAATTACTTGGGCCTGTGACCGATTCGGGCCCCACGTTGGGCGCCAATATTATTTATCTTATTATTTTATATTATTGTAACAGTTAACGCAGCAGGAGGCTACAAACCTAATCAATAGTCGAGCAGATGGTGGGTATGATCGAGATCCATGCACGCGTTGCTGCCAGTCTCATTAGTAGTCGGGTAGAGTGGGGGTGGGGTAGGGAGAGATCGCGTCAAGGCTCGTGCATACAAGGTCAATAAATATAATTCGCGTGCGGTTCCAGGTTCAGACGGAAGAAAGTAAATAGAAGGGACAGGTTTGGTCAGATTCAACAGCAGTCGAAGTCGAGCGGGAGTTGCTTGCGGTGTTGTTGCAACTCGTGATGCCCACCCTTCCTTGATCACACCGGTCCTAAATAAGCGGATATGTTGGTCGTGATCCCTATACGAATGCCCTATATAAGCTGGAACGTTATGGTATAATAATATGAAGATATGATTAACAATATAATGTTTAAAGGCTTACACTAGGGCAATAAACAACGATAATGAGATTAGCATAGTGATTCATTAGAATCATAAGTAAATTAACCATAATGAGGTAAGAAAATAGAAAAATTATTCGGAAAATGGTTCCGATGGAATACAAAATTTCGGAAGCGCGATGCAATTAATTGTCTGGTGGGTAATCAACCATAGGTTCGCTTGTCGAGAGGGACAGCATGAACGAAAATTACCACGGCTTGCGAAAGAGCGGAGCAAAATAAACGCTCGAATACTTGGCATAGGTCAGCATTACAGTACTGCCAATAAGTTTATGGTCGCGAGTCAAATAATACACGCTCACAATCAAACACTCACAGTAGGTCTAATCCATCGATGAAAGCGCTTCCATAGGATTTCTGCAGGTGGCTGTAAACTTTTGGAATTCAATGTGTTAGCAAATCTCACGTTCATGCACAAGTAAGTGGTGGATATTATAAGGTAGAGAGAATTATAGTCCGAGCATAAGACCCTAAACGGTTCATGCAAGGAATAATTTGATCTACAAAGTGGAAGGAACAAAGGAATAAATAAATAATAAATCTAACAAGAATCGTAAAGTTTATGCGGCTCAACAAGTCAGGGCTATCTATGTCACCCTTGATCAGGTTGTGCATAAAGATCACACCAAACATTTTTCTACGACTAACTAAGGTTGGAGGGTTTATTAAAAGGAATCTACGAGGGTAAGATGGCAGTCTCACATCTGCATCCCAGTTGAGGCCACGCAGAGCAAAAAGTAAAAAGTTTTTCTGGAATGATTCTATACGGTCCTGGTGTACTTTGTACTGGGGGCACCATACACAAGAGCCGTACTCTAAAATCGGACGAACAAGCGAGATATAGAGAGTTTTCGTTATATAGGGATCGTCAAACTCCTTTGACCACCTTTTTATAAAACCAAGCACGCCCATGGCCTTATTTACCATGGTGGAAATGTTTTAAAAAAATTTAACTAGGGGTCTAGTTTAACACCAAGATCATCAACCAATGTAATTCTCTGAAGAAAACCACCGTAGAGGGTGTAAGGAGCCAACATGGGGCTGAATCGATGAAATGTCATAACTTTGCATTTCGAGGCATTTAGGTGTAACATATTTGCACAGCACCATGATTGAAAGTTATTGAGATCGGATTGCAAGCGAGAGTGAAATGAAATGTCCTTGTACTGGACACAGAGATGAACATCATCCGCATACATGAGTACTCGAGAATTTGTTAATACTGAAGGCAAGTCATTAATAAAGAGTGTGCAAAGTAGGGGGCCTAGATGGCTGCCCTGTGGTACTCTAGAAGTGACCTTAACAGGTGAAGAGAAGGAGTTTTTGAAGAGGACTCTTTGAGACCTAGAACGAAGATAGCTAGAAATCCATCTCAAAAGATTAGGTGGAAACCCTAAAAGGTCAAGTTTTTGTGCTAGAAGGGAATGGTTTACAGAGTCGAATGCTTTACTGAAATCAGTGTAGATAACATCCGTCTGAAAGTTACCTTGGAAGCCTTTAATGATAAAAGAGGTAAACTCTAATAAATTTGTGGTTGTTGATCGTCGCTTTATAAATCCGTGCTGATATGGAGATATAAGTGATTTGCAGAGATGTTGCAAGTGCGGAGTTAAAATTTTTTCAAACATTTTAGGAATAGCGGATAGCTTAGATATACCTCTATAATTATTAGCATCAGACTTGAAGAAGAGGACTCTTTGACTCTTTCTTATGGAGAGGAATAATAAAAGATTCCTTCCAGATCGGGGGGAAGCATGAAGAATTAATGGATAGGGTGAATAGTTTAAGCGGGGGTCCACACAGAGCGTCGGCACAGTACCTGAGTACACAGCCGGGAACTTCGTCAGGACCTGGTGAAAACACCGGCTTAACTAGTCGAAGATCATGAAGCAGTGAACTTTCATTTAACAAGGGGCTGAAAATGCCATTCGACCTTGGTAAACTGTATGGATACGGCTGACCAGAGTAGCTGTCAAGGGAATAGATTGTTTGGAAAAATTGGGCAAAAAGATCGGCGATTGCCTGATCATTGTTTTCCGTCATATTTAGAAATGATAGCGAGGATGGATGTGCGGACGTTCTACGCTTACTATTTACGAAGCTGTAAAACTGTTTAGGGTCCTGTGAAAAGCGTATCCTGCATCGAGATAGGTAATTTTTATAGCATTGAGCATTAAGAACGGAGAACTTTGACCGAGCTAATTCATAGCGAGGGAGAGAAGTCGGAGAACCAACTTCTTGAAATTTTTTATATAGTCTTGATTTTAAGTTTTTTAGACTGGATAACTCTTTGGTAAACCAAGGAGGCTTCCCAGATCTAATCGGACGAGAAAGTGGGACACAAGAATCAAAAAGTGTATCGAGTACATTGTAAAATATGTTTGTGCCTTTCATAACGTCAGTGCACACGTACAGAGCGGACCAATCAAAATCCCTAATGAGGTTATTAAGCTTCGTAAACTCGGCTTTGCGAAAGCAACGGACACGTTCAGACAGCCTACCCGTTCGATCCAATACAGTAGGCCCAATATCAACCGACACTTCGAATGTAGGATGGTAGGAGTCTTCAGGTATAGTGAGCGGAAGGGCTCGGGTTAGCAACGCTATGGTCGGATCTGAGACAAAGCACAGATCAAGCAATCGACCCAAGAAATTTTTCACATGGTTGACTTGAGACAGGGATAGGTCCAACAAGCCGTCAATAAAGTCATGTCGTGACATGGGCACAAGGTTATTAGACTCGTTAACCGAAGCCCAAACAGTACCTGGCAAATTGAAATCGCCAAGAACTATCATATGGTCTTTATCTGATAGCGAGGAAGAAACAGTTTTTAAAGCGGACAAGTGATGCTCGTATATTAAGGTATCCGAGGAAGGTGGAATATACGAGCAAGTAATGAAAATGGAAAAGCCTGGGAGAATCAGTTTTACGCACAGGAATTCCAGGTCTTGTTGAGCCTGGACTATGAAATGTTCCGACGTAAAGATTGAGTCCACTGCAATGAGGACCCCTCCTCCACGTCGAGACGAACGGTCATTTCTAAAGATTGTGTACCGACCTGCCAAAACTTCGGAAGTAAGGATGTCCGGCTTTAGCCAGGTCTCGGTAAACACAATAACGTGGGACGAGAATGCGAGACTCTCAAGAAAAGAGTGCTGAGCTTACTACGCAAGCCTCTAGCATTCTGGTAGGGAACTATAAGAGAGGAAGTTAGTTTTTTGGATGGGTAGAAGTAGAGCGGGAAGATGAGGGTGGAGATAGAGATGGCGCACTGGTCTGAGCACTAGGAAGAGTTATGGGGGGCCTATTCTTCTTCTTAGCCTTGTATTCTTTCACCACCAAATGCTCCGGCCAAAATTTGGCAGAGTAAATGGTGGCGAAATGAGTCGAGGAGACGCTTATTTTGAAGGAAGCTATCTCCCTGGCATAAGAGAAATTAAACTTCTCCACCTTTAAGCCATCGGCTTTTATTTTGCTTTGAATAAAAGCAGTTACATCTTTAGATGTAAGGTCAGGGGCAAGCCGTGATACAAAAATTTTCCGCTTTGGTGGGACTCTCACCAGCGGTTTTGGAACCACAGGTCTGTGACCTGTGATCTCGGTGGTCCGAGACGTCTATTAGCTGGTGGGGGCGAGACTGACGGGATAGTTATGGGTTGGGTTCGCAACAGACATATCTACCTGCATACTCTCCGAAGTGATGCATTCGGATCCCGAATCTGCTTCACCAGCAGCGATCGTTGCCCTTGGAGTGACAAATGTGATCAACTGCTGCACTGACGGAGTGGTCGGAGTTAGTTTTTCGGATGCCGGCGGACGAGAGGCAGTCGGCACTTGCAAGTCCCGCGGAGTGGACTTCTTGCGCCTCGGAGACTCAGCCAGCAGCTGCAAACTGCTGAACTGAGTGTCCATGGCCAAGAGCCGATCGTATTGCTGTTTAAAGCCAACAATCAGCTCTTTGAAGCCACTCCGCGTCTGCCTCATGAACGATCGCATGTCGTTTTCCACAGCACGGAATTCCTCACAACTATAGTACAGGCCATTGTTTTGGGAAATGGCATCTCCTACACGGCCCGTAATCCCTACACATTTTGCGTGCACTACGCTTTCGCAAAGCCAGCAAGGGATATTGGACTGGTCATGGGTAATCTGCTTCTTGTAGGTTTTTTTGGCACAGACAACCGAAAAATCCATGTTGTTGTCTTTTAATTTTTTTAACCCGAAGAGGCCTGCGGCAGAAACCGGTTTGTTCCTTTTACACTGCAACAAACGATTAGTAGCAAAAGTTGAACTGTTGCGGGTGAAAGAAAAGTTGAAATTAAATAAAATAAAAATGTTATGTTTTGAAGTTGAATTCCTTTTGAAACTGGAGAAAAATTATAGGCACGCATTAATGCAAGATAAGTTACATAAGTGGGAACAGCAGAAGGAGACTTCAATAATTGGGCTCACCTTTCTTAATTGACATCTCAGACATGTCTGCAATGTGTCCCAGAAGGATCGCAAACTTCATACGGGCATCCGGTTGGGACAACGGATAACATAGACTCACATGAGGGGAGGGGAAAATGCTCCTTGCGGTATCGCAACGGGCCGAAACCGGCCTAAGTGTGTCGGGTTCCTGGCGATCCCGACAGCCGCCTCAACCTAACCTAACCTACATAAGTGGGAAACATAATAGCAGATTACGCATTGCGCATCGCCATCCATATTTTCTATGAAAAAGAAATTGTTTTCCCATTTTACGTTGAACATGTTTTTGTGCAGTGTAAAATCAAAAGGCTGCGTAGCGTAGTCTTGCATTGTCGACGGCTAAACACAACTGATCTCATTTTTGTTCTCGCTTTGGGTATCAAGCTCGAACGAAAAAGCCGAAGTCGCATTGCCGAAGCCACACGAAGGCTCGCTGCCTTTTGATACTGTACGTGTGCCGGCAGCGACGTGGCAGCGCCTTTTCCTATGTTTTTAAGATAGGGCCGTGCCAAGCCCTGCCTTAAAGCTATGCTTAAAGCAAGAACGGAAAAAACTGAGAGGTTCTATCCAAGTTCACAACGATCAATTACCGCTGGTTATGCATATGCACTTTCATTTATTTCCAACTAATTCACTAGCAAAAAAAAAAACACTGCCATAACAAGAACACTCTATATCCGACTAAACGGAAGATTCGCCACTGGCAAACGGTGATCGGCACAGCTCTTCTACGGTAATTGCTCTCTCCTTTTTCTATTGATGTCCGTACGCTGGCTGCTGGTGAGCGTGGGTGTGAAGACGTATGTAGAAGTGGCTGAGACAGAAAATTCTCTGCATGGCTTTCGAGGCGGCGTATGAGAAGTAGAAACCCAAAGATGTAGGTATGTAAGTACACGTATGTCGCTGCTGTAAAGCTCGTCTGCCAAGCTAGTCGTGCATGTGTAAGTGCGACCGTGGTACACCTTGGGTAGGTTGGGTACAGTAGCCGTAGAGGTATGCGCACGGCGAGTGGAAACTCTAGTCCACGACATGATACGATTTACGGTGCAATGCAACACGGCATTAGCTACGGTACTTCGTTCGGTACTATGCCAAAGTACTTTATAGGGTAGTACTTAAGGCCAACCCTGCAAATAGGAGTTTGAAACCGAAATAAATTTCCAGTGACCGCTGGTGGTGTCCAATTAAACTCACCCCAATAGGATCGGCCTGGTTGTAAATACTGTCGAATGGGTTTATCTCGGGTCGTGTTGATTCAGTGTCGATACGGGATCGAAACACGCGGTATCAGCATTACAGACCGTAGTCGAGGTTAGATTCACTTATCTTTTCCCTGCACTGAATGTTAGCAGACGTCCGTTCGGGATCGCAAGCACAAAAGACAAGAACGACATGTGCCACGGTCCATCCGCTCGAGCTCTTTCCTTTTCGCTCTCTTTCTTATTCACCACGCCCTGACACTTGGCTCTGTTAAGCGAATGCCATTTTAACACTGGTCTCACTGCAAGTGCAAGGTGCATTTGGAAGAGAGGGTGAAACCGGGTGAAGTTTGATCTAACTTATATTTTGATGGGACAGGAGCCCCTACCAGATGTAGATGACATGAACTACATGATTCAAAATAAGATCATTGGAACAATGCATTCATTACCACCGCACAATTTACGGCTAAAGGTTGGCTCCGTAGTAATCATGCTTCGAAACATAAACCAACCAAAACTGTGCAACGGTACGCGTTTTGTGGTTAGAAAATTGATGAACAATGTAATTTACGCGACGATACTAAAAAGAAAAATTCAAAGGTGATGAATTTCCCATTCTGAGGATCCCGATGATCCCAACCGTTATGCCGTTTGAACTTAAAAGACTTCGATTTCCGATCCGTCTTGCATTTGCCATGACCATCAACAAATCACAAGGTCAATCCTTAAAAGTTTGTGGTTTGAATCTAGAACATCCATGTTTTTCCCATGGTCTATTATATGTGGCATGTTCACGGGTCGGAAGTCCATCTGCGTTGTTTGTTTTTGCGCCTAATGATAAAACAAAAAATCTCGTGTATCACAAGGTACTTAAGTGAAGAGCAACCTATGTACTAAAATAAAGAAATCATAATGAATGAATAATGTAGGTATTTATTTTGTTGTTGTAATTTTTCTAATAAAAACGAGAAGGAACGTGAGTCGCTTCTAGTCGCGACTATACTTTTATACCCGTACTCAGTCAGTATATAAATTTATGAGTTTATGATTAAAATTAAAAAAAAATTTTTATTTTACATTTTACATTTTTTTCTACATCTGTTAACTACATCTACATCTAAAATGTAAATTATACATCTAGAACAAATATTCTACATCTACCATTTAGATTCTACATCTCCTCCGCTAGGGGTTGCTCACGCTTTGCACAGGGCAGAGTGTGTGCGAGCGAGACAGAGAATGAATAGCGTCAGCAGCGCCAGAGGAGGTGGGGGAAGCAACTGAAAATTAATTTCTTTTTTCTGGCTATAATAATGATCCCATCTGATTCAGATCCGGCAATCTGATAGATATGGTCATTCTCTACGATACCACGGTTTTAGTTTTAACGTAAAACTTAACGATGCTGATCAAGAATATATATACTTTATGGGGTCGGAAAATTTTCCTTCTCTGAGTTACACACATCCACTTTTACCACAAATACAGTATACCCCTTAACTCTTTTTGAGTACGGGTATAAAAATGAATAAATTCCAAAATCTGCCTTTCAGGCGGAACAGAGTTCGCCGGGTCAGCTAGTATATACATAAAAACATCTATAAATGTAAATATATGGATCGTAAAAACCAAAACAAGTCTAAAATAGGGATATGTATATGTAAATAACTGTGCAATTTCAAGTAAATAAAACAAATATCAGCCTCTTTTTTATATTTTATTTATTTCCCACGCCAAACCCCTCCCACTCAGCCCATTCCTCACATATGTTGCGGAAGGTCAGCTCGGTCGCTAGCTGCAAAACAACCCTCAAAACTTGAAAAACTGAAAAAAAAACAAATTTCAGTTCAAGCGGCCAATAATTGTAGAACCCACACACAAGCACAGTGTGTGTGAATACGTGGCACACACATTTACGTAAAAACATACAAAATTAAAACCGCGATTTCAAAACGTAAAAATTCGCAAAATTTTGTCGTGTCTGTGTACACACACACATACATGCCGAATTGCCCAGGTCCCGCTCCCCGACCTAAAGACCTTTAGGACCTGGAGAGGAAAATAGCTGCAAAATGGACCATATGTAAATATTTTCAACCCTCATATCTCGGCATTCAGGGACAAACACGCGCTAGAAAGATATAGCAAGTGTTTTAATTCTCCGCTGACAGGGAGAACATTTTTTCGCTAATATCAAAAAACTAAACAAAAAAATATTTTTTCGTTTGGTAGTTATTAATTGTTGCCACAAAAAGTGATCAAATTTCCCATAGTGGTATGTATGCAGGCAGATCTAGAGTGCTTGAGAATATGTGTGAACACATACAGTCTTGGTTGAGAGAGCGCTCTAGGGCCAGTTACTCTCGTATGCTGTATACATATGAGAGAGCGGCTGGCTCTGGAGCGCTCTCTTAACTAAATTTCAAGAGAGCCTGGAGCCAGCTCTAGAGCCAGCATGAAAAATTCGTTTGCAAAAATTTTGTATGGCGTTACATAAATTATAGTTTTATTGTCTTTGGTTTGACAAACGCTGGCAAAGATTTATTGTTGCACCATGCCCGTGCTCTCTCACTCTCTCTCTCAGGTCCTACTGAGAGCATAGGCCCTGAGAGCATAGGACCTGGAGCTGAAAATTTTTCTGTAACACTTTCGTTGTATGAACTGGCACATCTATATACTGTATGGTTAGTGGTTATAGCAATTTGATATAACTTGCCAGCAAACTCGAAGCAAACATTGCAATATGAGAGCAAAAAACCAAATAACATATTGAAATAATGAAGACAAATAGAATCTAATTAATGCAGCGTTATATGAAGGACAATTATATGGATATTATAATTTATTATTTTTATTAATTTTCATGAATATAAATCAAATATGATTTTTAAAACATGTTGTCTTGACGGTCTTGACAAACCACCTTGCCAATAAAATATTGGGGAGCCCAGGATATGCTTGGGTAAGAGCGAAGAAGCCGAAGAAGTCCATTTCATTAACTTTTAAGCAAGCATCTGTCTGAGAAGTGTAACCGTACGAAATGCAGTTCACACCTCTGATCACACCACATGGCCGCTAGCGAATTATATGACAGTTTTTGGATCTGAGTACTAGGCTTATGGCAGACCTTTTTAATGAAGAATTTTTGAAAACTGGTATTTTTTGTTTAAGCTGCTTTCAGAGGTAGCGCTTCTTTTTTTCACAATACTTAATTATCTTACGTCTTGTTGCTATTCTGAAAAGAGAACTAAAACAGCTAGATATTAAACCCAAACACTTTGTGATTGCAGCTTAACGGCTAGGAAATAGTAAGCTTTCAAATGCAAAAATTATGGTTTTTCTGCGGTATTTTTTACGAAATTTTTACTCAGGAAAAGTCGAAAAAAATTAATATTCTATGTCTTTCAGGCAGGCTCCGGTTTTCACATTCACTTTGTGTTTTACTTTTCAGCAAAAAGTATGACTTTTCATTTCGAGACGCTCTGGAATTCACTGTTGTGAATTCGTTTACTCTTTGTACTGTTAAGCGCGCAATTTACTGCTGTTATACCGACGCGTTAGTGCTACCTCATACAAAAAAGCCTCTGTTATGTTTAACATAGACTTATCGATAGCCAAATCGGGCTGCCACAGCTGTTCGGAGCAATTCACTTTTTTGTTTTTGCCCTGACTAATTTTGCAGATCCAATTAAACAAAAATTATTTATAAAAAGGGCACAAGCTCAATTTCCCAGTTAATAGTGTCAAATTCATGTCAATGCATCAATAAGTCATCTATTTTTTCCTTTTGCAATTAAGATTTGTTTAGTTGCATAAAAAGACGTTTACTTTTAATTTCGGCGAGGAATTTGTTGCCGTTTTCAAAACGTAAAAGTCATGCACTTCACGTGTGCGGGAGCGCCTTACTTTTAGTTTCGAAAAGTAAATCACATTTTTTGGTGAAAGTGAAAACCGGAGCCTGCCTGATTAATTTTTTTTTGAGTATAGGTGCATCTATTAAGAGTCGTTTGAGGGTATTGCTCATTTTCATGAAGAAATGGTGGAGCTAAAATTCATTAACCAAACCTAAAAAATTAAAAAAGAATTAACAAAAAATACCTTTTGGAAGGTTTTGGGCCCATAGATTTTAATGAGCAGTACCTTAAACGGAGAGGCGAAGGAGGGCGAATTTTAATTAACAGAATTCGTTATGAAACTAATTTTATTTTATTTCCTTCCAAAAAAAATTTTGAGTATAAAGGGAGCTTAAGGTCGCCGTTTTACAACTTCGGCCCGGTCGAAAATTTTCCTTTGCACGGCCCTGCCTGTTAGTGGTGTCAGTTATATGTTAGTAAATCAATACGTATTTTTTCCTCTTGCAATTAAGACTCGTTTTATTGTATTAAAAGCCGTTTACTTTTTACTTTGGAGAGACAAATGTTTCCGTTTTTAAATGAGTTTTGCGATTACGGGATCGCCTAACTTTCCATTTTCAAAAGTAAATCGGAAAGTAAATTTGCGAAATTAAAAACAAGAGACTGTCTGATTGTACTCCGACTCAGGATCAGCATGTCGTTCTAGTCGACGTTTACGGATCGTGCCATTAATCCACCAGAACATGAAAAAGGATATGGTTGCTTTGCTATTAATGGCATATTTTCCAGTATATACCAGTGTATAGTCGATCCGGCTGATATCACTATCCGACAAGATTTTTCCTCAAGGAACAAAACCAAATTTTTCTTAGAGTTTTGGGGCTTAGAAATGGTTTGATGATATTTTTTTTTTCTTTTCCATGCAGAACTTTTTTTTGAAGAAATTTTGAAATATTTGTTCAGAGGTAGCGCTTCTTTTTTTCACATAACTCAAGTATCCTATGCCTGGTTGTAAAGAACTCTTCTATTTTGGAAAGTTAATTTAAACAAAAGTAAAGCCCAAACACTTATTGATTTCAGCTTACCGTCTGGTATATATAAAGCATTCAAATACAAAAATTATGATTTTTGTGCAGTATATACTTACATATCTGCCCGGGTCTGGGTCTGGATCTGGGTAATCTCTTTGTAAACGGCTAATTGCCGGTTTTCTTTTGTTGCTCAGCTTCTGCGACAGGTAGGCCACAGCCCAATACATTCGGATGCCTCCGCCTAATATTATCTGACTGAGTTACACATACGTACATTTGCATGGATATGTATACAGTTAGAGAAACCAGTTATATTGTTGCGGTGGCTTATTGTGTAGTGTTTGTATTGATATGTTGGCTATGGGATGAATGTAGAATATGGGTCGAATAGTGAATTACTTATGATAGGGTTAGAGTGTAAGTTTTCCCGGGGTTTTCCGACTCCTCGTAAAACGGGAAATAATAAACTAGTAGGTGAAGCCCACCAGCGTTGGGGGAAATGACTCGAAAAATGTAGAAAAGTAAAAGCCAGTCGGATTAAATTGGAATTTATGCCCAAACGCACTCGAGGAATCTGTAATGACAACTTCCCCTAACGCTACCTTCCTCTCTTCACCACTACATACATATGTATGTATGTAACTCTGGTTCTGCTTCTCTGGGACTTCCCCTTTTCGCCGTGTTGGTAGATAAAAATGTTGAAATAATAACCAAGGTAATTCTCAGGAGGTAGTGCCTGGATGCCGGAATATAGATGTACTTGCTCCACCCTCAGGGCTCTGCTGCCCGAAATTTTAAGAATTTTCAGGTGTTTTTATCCTCAGTAAAATTGCGCAATTGTATGTTGTAAAATTTGCGCTTGAACTCGTTTTTCCGCACATTTAGATTCAATGGAAAAGCTGCGGAAAACGCGCACCAACAACAGACGAGACGAGGCATAGCCGAAAAGATAATTGAAACCCCGCGCTCCCGTACCATGAAGCGTCAAGCAAAAATTGAACGAGCAATCGCTCCTCATGCAGCATCTTGGTATTGTAGTCTTTGCTATCAGGCAGGCTCCGGTTTTCACATTCACTTTGCGTTTTACTTTTCAGCAAAATGTCATACTTTTCATTTCGAGGCGCTCTGAAATCCACTTTTATGAATTCGTTTACTCTTTGTACCGTTAAGCGCGAAATTTACTGCTGTTATACCCACGTGTTAATGCTCATGCAAAAAGAACTCTGTTATGTTTAACGGAAACTTATCGATATCAAAATCGTGCTGCCACAGCTGTTCGGAGCAATTCACTTTTTTGTTTTTAGCCTAGTAGTCAGATCCAAAAACTGTTTGCTGGCAAAAAAATGTCATATATTCTGCTAGCGGCCAGTAATGTGACCAGAGGTGTGCACTGCATTCCATACGGTTACACTGCTCAGATAGATGCTTGGTTTTGTTAAAAGTTAATGAAATGCACTTCTTCGGCTGGGATCGCTCTTCCCAGGCATATCCTGGGCTCCCCAATATTTTAATGGAAAGGTAATGTGTCTGACTATCAGCAGTAGCAGATGGCGACGCCTCCCGTGCCGACCACAATAAAGACAACATTTTTTGAAAACCATATTTGTTTTATATTCATGAAAATTAATAAAATCGAGAAGGAACGTGAGTCGCTTCTAGTCGCGACTCTACTTTTATACCCGTACTCAGTCAGTCAGGCAGGCTCCGGTTTTCACATTCACTTTGCGTTTTACTTTTCAGCAAAAAGTATGACTTTTCATTTCGACACGCTCTGGAATCCACTTTTGTGAATTCGTTTACACTTTGTACTGTAAAGCGCGAAATTGACTGCTGCTATACCCACGCGTTAGTGCTAGCTCATACAAAAAGGCCTCTGTTATGTTTAACAGAGACTTATTGACAGCCAAATCGGGCTGCTACAGCTGTTCACAGCAATTCACTTTTTTGTTTTTGCCCTGACCAATTTTGCAGATCCAATTTTGAGGTTGGTTTAAACAAAAATTTTTATAACGAGAAGGAACGTGAGTCGCTTCTAGTCGCGACTCTGCTTTTATACCCGTACTCAGTCCATATATAAATTTGTGAGCTTATGATAAAAATTGAAAAAAAAATTTTTAATTTTTACATTATTTTGCTACATTTGTTAACTACATCTGCATCTAAAATTTAGATTATACATGTAGAACAGATATTCTACATCTACCATTTAGATTCTACATCTCCTCCGCTAGGGGTTGCTCGCGTATTGCACAGGGCAGAGTGTGTGCGAGCGAGAAAGAGAATAAGTAGCGTCAGCATCGCCAGAGGAGGTGGGGTAAGGTTAGGTTAGGTTAACCCGGACGGACCTCACGGGGCCTCTCATAGGCCAATATGGCCCTTAGTTATCCGGATGGGTGTGTATGGACCTTCATGAGTTGTTCACGCGGTTTCGAAGTCCGTGAGGATCGAGGCGATTTTCGCGAAGGAAAGAAGTTCCCCTGGCGTCCTCTTGGAGGCATCCTCTAGCGATGCCAGCACCGGGGCGCCTAGGTATCTTCGCCTAGTCCGTGAAAGAGCCGGGCAGATGCAGATGAGATGCTCCAGGGTTTCGATAGCCCCGGGTTCATCGCATTTCCTGCAGCTGCCACTGTTGGTGATGCCCAGCTTGACAGCATGTGCCGCAGCCAGACAGTGACCTGTGAGTATTCCCACTAGCATTCTGCAATCCTTCCGTGGTAGGTGCAGTAGGTAGTGGCTGAGTTTCCCATTGTGCTCCCTGCACATGGTCTTTGAGGTTCTGCAGGTGGTGGTGTTGCTCCACCTGTTCCTTGCTTTAGTGTTGGCCTTTTTCTCTAGATCGCTTTGGAGCGTTCTAAGGGAGACCGGTACGTTCTCAGTTCTGTCATTTCCCAGCCCGACGCCGTCCTTAGCCAGAACGTCAGCGATCTCGTTACCATCGATGCCCTGGTGGCTGGGAACCCAGTAGATCCGCACTGACTTAGTCGTGCTTAGGATTTCTAGTGCCTCCCTGCTTGCCAAGACATTTTTGGAACCGACCGCCGACGACTGCATGGATCTTATCGCCGCCTGGCTGTCCACGAACAGGTTGATCACGTCGTGTGGGCGATCCGTAGACTGAGCAGCCTCCGCTGCTTTCCGTATCGCGAAAACTTCCGCCTGGAATATGCTGCATTGGTCCGGTAGCTTATAGGACAGCCTTATTTCAGGGTCTGTACAGTATATGCCCGCTCCTACTCCTCCTTCCATCTTGGAGCCGTCTGTGTAAATGTTGAGGTTCTGAGTCTGGTCCCGACCCTTTTTCCAGTCGTCGGGTCCCATAAATGATGTTGTTTCGACATCCAGGCATGTTCTGGGGATCATGTAGTCGGTTAAACTGATCATGTCTCGGCCGATGGAACTGTGCCCGAATCCGTGTAGCGACATGTTGCCCGATGCGACTAGGCGTTGTGCTGCCTTTCCTGCAATCAGTTGCGCGTGGATGTCTAGGGGGTCAATTCCGAGTAATGTTTCGAGAGCTTTTGTTGGGGTTGACCTCAGCGCCCCTGTGATGCAAAGCATTGCCTGCCGCTGAGTTCTTTCCGTAAGCTTATTGTATGTCTTTTTTTCCGTAGCCTGCCACCACACTAAGACACCATACAGCAGAGTCGGTCGCACCACCGAGATGTAAATCCAGTGCATTAGAGCAGGTGATAGGCCCCATGTGCTGCTAAGCATCTTCTTGGATGCATATAGCGCAATGGTGGCCTTCTTCACCCTTTCCAATACATTGGGTCTCCATGCCAGCTTGCTGTCCAGTACTATGCCGAGGTATTTGACTTGTGATTTTGGGGTCAGCCTGGTTCAGTCGATTTTCGGGGGGGTCCAGGCCGGCACCTTATATCTCTTGGTAAAGAGGATAAGGTCCGTCTTGTCCGCGTTGATACTGAGTCCTACTTTTTCCGCCCACTCACATATCTCCCTGAGTGTTGATTCCATTATAGAGCTGAGGGTCGATGGACATACTCCCGTGATAATTATGCTTATGTCGTCCGCATAGGCTGTTATTTTTGGGGCTCTCCTCTCGAATCTCTTTATTAGGTCGTCGACCACCAGATTCCATAGGAGGGGCGACAGGACCCCACCCTGAGGTGTGCCTCTGTGCGCCCCTTTTACCATGGAAGCGGTGCCCCACTCCGAATACACCCGTCTGCAGCTGAGAAGGTTCTTTATCCAGAGGTTGATTGCGGGATGCGTGTTGGTCGCTTCAAGGCGGTCCATTATCGCGTTCGTATTCACGTTGTTGAATGCTCCGGATATGTCTACGAACACTCCTAGAGCATACTTTTTATTGTGAAGGGCTCTCTCGATGGTGGCTACTAGCGAATGCAGTGCCGTCTCTACCGATTTCCCTTTGGTGTATGCGTGCTGGTTGGTTGACATCTGTCCCCCTACATCATTCCTGATGTGTAAATCCAGCAGCTTTTCTAGAGTTTTGAGTAGAAAGGAGGTGAGGCTTATCGGTCTATAATCCTTGGGACTTATATGGCTATTGCCTGTGCTCAGGCAAGCTGAGTATATTGCAGAGAGCCATGGGGTGATCGCGTCTTTGGTCACCTGTAGCATGGCTGGAAATATACCGTCTAGTCCAGGTGCTTTAGTACCCGCAAAGGAGTCTATAGCCCAGTGGATTCTCTTAGACGATATGAGATCTGTTGGAGGATGCTGTTCCTCAGTTGCTAGGTACTGATGCTCTGTGGCGTCAGCAACCGTGGTGCATCCTGGGAAGTGATCCTCCATCAGTGCTGTTAGGGCTTCTTCGCTGTCCTCAGTCCACTGTCCATCATTTCGTCTCAGCTGACTCTGTATGGTCGGTTGCTTCGATAGCAACTTCCGGAGTCTAGCCGTTTCTGGGACTTTCTCGATATTGGAGCAGAAGTTCCTCCACGAGTTTCTTTGTGCCCGGCGTATTTCCTTCTTGTATTCCCTGAGTAGGGGTTTGTATTCCTCATTGATTATCTCATCGTTCGTCAGTTTGACGATTTTGAAGAACTCTTTGAGGTTGTTTCTTTGAAGCGATAAGTCCCGGTTCCACCAAAGTGGTTTGGTCCTCTTCTTCGTTCTCGAGGGTGGGCATGATGCGTGGTAAGCATCCAGTAGTTCCTTAGATAGTGTCTCTAGGGACGTCTCTATGTCTTCCGGAGATTTCACTGTGCCCGGCCGAGTCGCGAGCTTCGAGGTAACTGTCTTTTTAAACTTTTCCCAGTTTGTGTTCCGGGGGTTTCTATAGACAGTTATCTTCGGAGTGTGTTTAAATTCGCACTTAAACTGAATGTACTTGTGGTCCGAGAAGGATGGTCTTTCGCGGACTCTCCAGTCAGATACCAAAGTACTCTTTCTCGTTACGAGTGTTAGGTCTAGCACGTTAGACGAGGTGGGACCTACGAAGGTGTGTTCCTCTCCCACGTTTGCTACATCTAGGTTAGTTGATAGTATAAAGTCTAGAAGTGACTCACCTCGGTCGTTGATATCGGGGCTTCCCCACACGCTATGGTGGGCGTTTGCGTCCGTACCAACTAAGAGCTGCTGGTCCTTCGGGCTGGCATGCGCCACCAGACTCCTTAGCTCTTCCGGTGGAGTCGGTCTGTCGTGTGCCATATAGCAGGAAGCTACCACCAGGCGCTTGTCCTCGCTTTCGAGCATCACCGCAGTTAGGTCGTCAGTGCTGTAATGAGACATTAGGTAAGCGTGGATGCCCTTTCGTACAAGTACGGCGGTTCTGATCCTGCTTACCGATGGTGGGTGAAAGAGGTGGTAATTAGGGGACTTTAGTCCGGCCACGGCATTGCCAGAGGCAATCCATGGCTCCTGGACCAAAGCTATGTCGACGGGCCCTTGCTCCAAGGCAATAAGGAGCTCCGCCGACGCGAGCTTACTCTTATGAAGGTTGAGCTGCAGCACCCTCACTGTCATGAGTGGCTGGCTCAACCTCCATCGACGGGTTGACTATCACGGTCAGGTCTCCGTCCTCCTCCTCCTCCTCTTCCTCCGAGTCGTCCACCGCAAGACCCTGGGCGGCCTCCAGGATGGTGTCCAGACCTGGGTCCTTCTCCACCTCGCCTGCCTGCAGGGTGTGCGCATCCTTGTCCCCTGGGTGGCGTTTTTTGAGACGTAAGTAGACGCTGCCTACGCCCCACGCCATCTTCCCAAATCTCGGGTAGAGGATGTCCTCCGCCTCCTTGTTTATCTGCAGGATCATGTGCTGGCCCCCCTCATTGGGTAATGGGCTACCAGCGTGGATGATCCTCCAGTCCGGCGTGGGCACGTCCGCATTTTGACGCTGAAGAAGCTTCAGTGCTCGGTCACCCTGGACTGCAATGGGGAAGAGCACCTTCGCCTTCGGGACGGACGGGATTATCTCCCTGTCTACCACCTCCAGCTTGGCCCCCTCCCACAGCGCTTCCAATCTGGGTACCGCTTGCACCAACCACTTCCTCGTCGGGTCATCGTTACATTTCAGGATCTTTACCCCGTTCAACCATCCCGCACCGTCAAAGGTGGGCATGGGAGCGTCTGGCTCATCCTCCATTCGCTCAAAGAGGGATTCGACTAGCTTGGCGTGGACCTGCTTCCACTGCTCAGCCGTCATCTTTCCATTCTCCTTGCCGCGATCGATCAGGGCCACAATGAGGTGTCTCTTGGACACATCACTCATCCTGGCCTTCTGTTTTGGCTTGTTCGCTTTAGGTTGGGTGATGACCACCTTGGGACCGCGTTTCCGCTTGCTCGCCGGAGTTTCCTTGGCACTCTCGACCGAGCGTTGCCTTTTGGTGGCCATCATCTCCTCAACCTTATTGGCGAATTCGCCCTTCGTCGCCTGCATCTGAGGCAACTGTGAGTAGTGACGACGCCCCTCCTCTACCTTTTGCTCAGCCCAGGCTAGTTTGCTCTTCTCCTCCTGGGAGATGCCAACCTTGCCTTGGAGCCGGCTCTTGATTTTGAGGGCCGCCTTGTATTGGGACTTCGCCTTCATTCCCTCCCTGGAACGCTTCGGCCCTTCCTTACGCAGGGAGCTGGTACCTGGTTCCGGCGAGCGAAGTAGGCTATCCTCTTCGGTTTTGCTGACGCTGAGAACGCTCTCCAGGTCCGAGTCTGTCTCGACAACAGCACCTGTGCGTCTCAGCGTGCACTGAGGCGTTTTTGTGGCAGTAGCTTTAAAACTGGTAGGGCCTGCTCCCGCCATACCAGAGTTGTGACCGCTGGCGACACGCAGAGAGGATTGCTCCTCTCCGTGCCCGCCGGTGGTAGCAGTCACGCCTTCCACCGACGTTTGGACTGACATCCCAGTCCCGGTTTGATCCAATCTCCGCTCCATGGTGGCCCGAAGGTCCATAAAGTTAATATTTATCGGGGGAACCACCCCCTAGAGTTTTATGCCTACCCGCCAGGCACCTCCAGCCATGGTCATGGTTCAGTTCCCCCAATGTTATATCGGGAAGACCTGGACCTGACCTTAGCTGGACACTGCATTACCCCGGACAGAGCAAGCGGCAATGCATTACCCGATTCGGGATAATGCAGTGCCCATTGCCCAGCCGGCGCCCTCGGGGAGGGTTCAGCTGGAGGATTTTTGCCGGCCGAGGTGGGGGAAGCAAATGAAAAATAATTTCTTCATTCTGGCTATAATAATGATCCGATAGACTATTGTCAATCTGGTAGATATGGCCATTCTCTACGATACTTCGTTTTTAGTTTAATCGTATCTTTAAAATTTTGGCTGCCACAAATTTTTGGTCCTTTGTGGGGGCGGGGCGATATTTTGAAATACACTTGTTGCAGTGTGATATCACATGAGTCTCGAATCAAAATTTGGTTGCTCTAGCTCTTATTGTCTCTGAGATCTAGGCGCTCATCAAGACAGACGGACAGACAGACGGACAGACAGACGGACAGACAGACATGGCTCTATCGACTCGGCTATTGATGCTGATCAAGAATATATATACTTTATGGGGTCGGAAAATTTTCCTTCTCTGCGTTACTCACATCCACTTTTACTACAAATACAATTTACCCCTTAACTCTTTTTGAGTACGGGTATAAAAACGCATACGTGCGAATATTAAATACCACTGATAACAATAAAAATTTTAAATATAAAATAAATTAATTTGGAATCATTAAATAACTATCAAGTAGGCGACTTAAACGATCCTCAAAGAGAAGAATCAATACTTTCTTAGTTAAAGAAGAATTTTTCACCTGCACATAATAAACTAATGACAGAATTGTTTTCAAAGTATACAGACATTTTCAAATGGAAACAGAACAGAATCACATCAAATAATTTTCTACAAGCAAAAATTAGGATTGAGAGATGATGAGCCAAGTTACATAAAGAATTATAGACACCTCATTCCCAACAAGCCGAAATAGCTAAACAAGTAACTAAACTTGTACAAGATAACATAGTGGAACCATCTGTGTTTGAATATAATAGCCCCTTACTCTTAGTTTCAAAGAAATCCTTACCAGATTCAAAATATAAAAGATGGCGTTTAGTGATAGACTATCGTCAATTTAACAAAAAATTGCTAGCTGACAAATTTCCACTTCCAAGAATAGATGATATTCTTGATCAATTAGGTCGAGCAAAATATTTCTCGTGCCTAGATTTAATGGATTAAAAATAGCCCCTAATTCTTTCCAAAGAATGATGACAATTGCATTTACTGGTCTTGAACCTTCTCAAGCATTCCAATACATGGAAGACCTAATTGTCATAGGCTGTTCCGAAAAACATATGACTAAAAATCTTACAAATGTTTTTGATCTATGCAGAAAGAACAATCTTAAGATGCACCCTGACAAATGCTCATTTTTCATGAGTGAAGTTTCTCGGACATAAACGTACCGATAAAGGTATACTGCCTGATGAAACAAAATACGATGCTATTAGGAAATACCCAGTCCCTACGGACGCAGATAGTGCTAGAAGATTTGTTGCATTTTGTAACTATTATAGACGCTTTACTAAAAATTGTACCGACTATTCTCGTCACATAACAAGATTATGTAAAAAAGAAGGAAAAATTTAAATGGACATCTGACTTCCTTCGAATATCTCAAAACGGCATTAATGAATCCAACTTTACTGCAATTCCCGATTTAAGCAAAGAATTTTGCATAATTACCGATACTAGTAAAACATCATGTGGAGCAGTTTTAACTAAAAACTATAACAACCTTCATTTGTCCGTAGCTTTCGTATCCCGCAGTTTTACAAAAGGAGAAAGTAATAAAACAACCACAGAACAAGAGTTAGCAGCAATATATTGGGCAATAATTCACTTTAGACCATATATATATGGTAGACATTTCACAGTCAAAACAGACCACAGAACATTAACTTATCTGTTTTCAATGGTTAATCCAAGTTCAAAACTAACCAGAATGAGGCTTGACTTAGAGGAATATGAATTCACAGTAGAGTAAGGGAAAGCACAACTATAAAGCAGATGCGCTATCAAGAATAACCATCAAGGAACTTGAAGACGTACAAACAACCAATACAATATTAAAATCACTACAAGAAATCGAAGTAGACAAAAAACATGCGCAGGGTCAAACACAGAATTGCAAAGGCAATCGATCTCTTCAAAGCCCAATATATACAACGACATACAAAATGATCTTAAAAAAGTAGTGACGTTACATTTATCTTCGACTAAATGTTTTTTAAACATGGAAAAAAGATATTTGGAAGAATTAAAGTTTAATTAAATTACTAATGGAACCTTCGACTTAGGTCGATTTTTCTAAAGCCTTGAAAAAGAACCCGGTATATATAACATCAGCCAACTTAAAATAGCACCGAGCGAAGAAATCTTTGAGAACATTTCAATAGATTTTTTCAAGAACAAGGGCAATAAAATATTAAAGAATTTAAGAGTAGGGCTACTCAAGCCGGTGACCACAATTAAAGAAAATAAAGAAAAAGAAGAGATACTGTCTACATTCCATGACGACATTAGCGAAAATAAGAAGGAATTATTATTGGAAACACATGACACGCCAAATTACAGCTTATGTAAGAAAGTGTCCAAAATGCCAGAAATCCACAACTACTAAGCATACGAGGGGTGCTATTTATGTTTCTGGCCTAGGTCACTTATAGTCGTAAAGGAAACAAACGGTCATTTGCAAACAAAAATTGAGACTTTTATTAATTAAACATATCTACAACTTTTTCATGTACGAGCACGTTTGATATCGATTAAAGATAAATCCAAAATTCAGCTCGGGCAAAAATGGAAATTTACACATGAAAATTTCTTTGTAATAATTTTACTACTCAACACGACATTTCCGCTGTGGCCCAAAATGACTTTTATGGTTTATGTTTTTTTAAAGAATTTTTTAAAATCTGAAATTTTTTTTAGAGGTAGTGCTTTTGTTTATTACATAACTCAAGTATCTTATTTCCGGTTGCATGTTACATTGCAGCTGACAATGACAGCTATAAATCAGACCCAGACAAGTTGTAGCTACAGCTTATCGTCTGGAAGATATTAAGCTTTTAAATTCAAATTTGATAATTTTTTTGCAGTATTTTTTCACGAAATTCTGACTTTAAAAACTCAAAAAAATCGAAAAAAAAACGTATTTCTTGCAAACATTTTTGGTTTTAGGTTAATTAATTAGGCGTCGTTTAAAAAATTAAAAAATGATCAAAAAATACCTTTTTGACGGTTGCGGGCCCAACTTCTGTGCCAAGTTGCCCGTGGATGACGCGGATCCCTCCAGTATTTATGATGGCCGTCTGAACCGTCTAAATTTAATTCTTTTTCATCACTAAATACTATATTTTCAAATTTTACGTCCCAGAAATGTTTTTCATAAAAAGACCATGAGTGCATCTTTATGCCGTTTATTAAACGGGGTTTGACAGCTTTGTTTTCATATGTGAGGTTAAAATTTTCGTGCAAAATTTGGCTCACACGTTGCCTGGTGAATGTTAATCCGAGTTCTGCTTTGATTTTGTTGCAGCTCGTCATGTCTTCGGTTGCTAACTGACGCATATGCCGTTTTGTCCGGTTGCTGATGGTTGGTATTGGACTAAGGCGACGATTTATGCGGTAACCATCTGGATCTTTTAAAAATTTCGAAATAGTCAGGCAGGCTCGGTGCGCTCCCGCGCACGTGAAATGCATGACTTTTACGTTTTGAAAACGGCAACAAATTCCTCGCCGAAATGAAAAGTAAACGTCTTTTTATACAACTAAATTAATCTTAATTGCAAAAGGAAAAAAATAGATGACTTTTTGATGCATTGACATGAATTTGACACTATTAACTGGGAAATTGAGCTTGTGCCCTTTTTATACCCGTACTCAAAAAGAGTTAAGGGGTATACTGTATTTGTGGTAAAAGTCAATGTGTGTAGCACAGAGAAGGAAAATTTTCCGACCCCATAGAGTATATATATATTCTTGATCAGTATCAATAGCCGAGTCGATAGAGCCATGTCTGTCTGTCCGTCCGTCTGTCCGTCTTGTTTGACGCCTCGTTCTCAGAGACTATAAAAGCTAGAGCAACCAAATTTCGTTTCGAGCCTCATGTGATATCACACTGCTAAAAGTGTATTTCAAAATTTTGCCCCGCCCCCACAAAAGACGAAAATCTGTGGCAGCCACAATTTTAAGGATACGATAAAACGCATATCGTAAAAAATGACCATATCTACCAGATTGCCAAATCTGGTACAGATGCGGTAATTATTATAGCCAGAATGAAGAAGTTTTCGGTTGCTTTCCTACCTTCTCTGGCGCTGCTGACGCTATTTATTCTCTTTCTCGCTCGCACACACTCTGCCCTGTGCAGTGCGCGAGCGTCCCTACGCGGAGGAGATGTAGAATATTTGCTCTAGATGTATAATCTACATTTAAGATGTAGATGTAGTTAACAGATGTAGCAAAAAAATGTAAAATGTAATATATTTACAATTTCTATTAAAATTTCAATCATAATTTCACAAATTTATATACTGGCTGAGTACGGGTATAAAAGTAGAGTCGCGACTTGACGCGACTCACGTTCCTTCTCGTTTTTTTATTCGTTGTAGTATTTATTTGTGACTAAATAATGAAGAGCAAAAAGAGGTCCGTCAAAGGCAGACGGAATTACAATCAAAAAGGAAGACGAGAGAACGTCGCTTCATTGCGATGCACACATACATATGTACTTATGCTGGATAATGCATAACAAAAAGGAAATTAAGAAGACACAGTGCGTTGTTTAAGTTTACATATTCAACACTCCTTCTCAACGCATTATGTTTGACTTTACAAATATCATTTTAAATTACAATCAGCATAATCCCATTAATTTTATACATTTCTCGTGCTTAACTTTAGACAAATTTTTCGTTAGAACATCAGATATCATTTCTTCAGTGGGAACATATTCTATTTCAATTAAATTTTTCTTAAACATTTCCCTAACATGATGATATTTAATATCTATGTGTTTGCTTCGTGCATGAAAGGTCGCATTCTTAACAAGATGTTGAGCGCTCTGATTATCGCTGAAGATCTTCACTGGACGGAGCTTTCCAACGCCAACACCCAATTCGTCAACCAGCTTAATGATGTAGGCCGCTTCTTTAGACGCCATTGATAGTGCAACATATTCAGCCTCCGTACTGCTAAGGGCGACCACACTCTGCTTCTTGGATTCGAATGAAAATGCAGCTCCTGCAGCAAAGAAGGCCCAACCGCTGTATGATTTGCGGTCCGTTGTATCGCTGGCCCAATCGGCGTCCACATAACAATGTATTGCACGACCAGTACGATGGTAATGCAACTGCCGATCAGCTGTGCCTCTCAGATATCGAAGCACACGTTTGTCCTGCCTCTAGTGGCGTAACATTTGGCTTGCAGCATTGCATAGAGTAATCTCTGAGTAGATCCTCTATATACTGCTTGTGGCCAACCCTCACGCTTCCGGTCTCGCCATCTCTCTCCACTTCCATGCCTAGGAAATGCTTTAGTTGGCCGCCATCGACCACTTTGAACTCGTCAGCAATGGCAGTCTTGACGCTTTCGAGATATCCTCTGTCGGAACTGGCTATTAGAAGATCATCTACGTATACAACAATAATACAAATATTAGTAGACAATTTTCTAGAATACAAACACGGCTCGCTGGGACAGGGTAGAAAACCAAGCTTGATGAGTGTAGAATTGAGTTTCTCGTTCCATTCCCTGCCGCTCTGCTTCAGCCCATACAACGATTTGTGCAACTTCAGCACACGCTCAGGATATTGATGATCAATGAATCCTTCCGGCTGACGCATGTAGATGACATCATGTAACTCGCTACTAAGATACGCTGAAGAAACGTCCATTTGGTGCATATACCACCCGTGTTCTGCAGCCAACGCCATGACCAGCCTGATCGTTGAGTATCTGGCAACCGGTGAAAAAGTCTCGGTGAAATTGACTCCATATCGCTGAGCACAACCTTTAGCAACAAGTCGGGCTTTAAAGCGCTCGACGTTGCCATCCTTGTCACGCTTTAGTGCGTACACCCACATACATCCGATTGGTTTTTCACCCTTTGGTAGATCGACTAGAGACCAAGTCTTATTTTTGAGAAGACTGTTCATTTCCGTTTTCATTGAAGCACGCCAGTCCGCTGCATGATTACTCTTCAATGCCTCATTTGCATTAGCAGGGACACCAATATTTTCAGCCGATACGGTGTTCAGCATGTGATATTCCTTCGCTGGGCGTCCAGGCCGACCCGTATAAACCTTTTTAGGTCTCCCGCGACCCCTTCGTGCTCCTTCTGAAATCGGCTGTCCGACGACCGACTGTCTGTCATCGTCAACTCCATCTGAACCTTCTGGCTCCTCTGTGTTTCGCATATCGTCCATTTCATCTAAGGATTCATCCTCACTAGCCACGTTCAGGACCTCTTCGTCCGGAATAGAATGCTCCTGGAATTCGACAAGTTGCGGCTGCACATACTCTGCAGCACTCGCCGAAGCTTTGCGATTCCTATACAGGGTGTTCTCGATGAAAATAATGTCTCGTGCCTCAATCACTTTCTGTTTTTCGGGATTAAACAGTCTATATGCCTTTGCTGTTTCAGAATAACCGACCAAATAATGTTCTTCGCCTTTTGGCAAAAATTTCGTATGGTGAGTTTTATTCAAAACAATTGCCTTCGCACCAAAGATCCGCAGATGGCTGACACAGGGCTTCCTTCCTGTCCACACTTCAAACGGTGTCATCCCAGGTAAAGTTGAAGATTCTGCACGGTTACGCAAATATGCAGCAGTTTTGATTGCTTCTGCCCAGAATCGCTCGTCCAATCCTGCATGAAAGAGCATGCTGCGGGCCATTTCTACCAATGTACGATTGGCTCGTTCCGCGACACCATTCTGTTGGGGGGTATGAGGCACCGTTAATTGTCTTTTCACCCCGTTGTCGACAAGAAATGACTCAAACGCGTCACTCAAGTATTCGCGACCGTTATCGCTTCTCAAAAGTACCAACTTCTTTCCAGATTGATTTTCCGCGAATGATTTAAATTGTTTGAACTTGACTAAGATTTCGTCTCTTGTCTTCAGAAAGTCAACAAACACATAGCGCGATTTGTCATCGATGAATGTTACGAAATACCGAGCTCCGCCTAAGGAGTTTTTATTCATTGGTCCGCAAATGTCAGTATGCACCAATCCAAGAACATTGTTGGCACGGCTTGCACTAGCTTTTGGGAATTGCATTACACAAATTTTGCATTTTGCGCAGGTTTCGCACACCTGGCCGTTGATGTCATTTAATGCACTTGCTTCAATACCGCTGACCATTTTCTCACACATCATCTTTTTTAGGCTTCCATAGTTTAAATGTCCGAAACGATCGTGCCACACGTTTACTGGATTTGCTTGTACATTTAAGCATTTGTTTTCTTGATTTTGAAACAAGAATAAATCGTGTTGCTTTTTTGCAACCATTATGGCGACGCCTTTATTGTTTTTCACACGCGCTTCTGTTTTTGTAAATTCAACAGAGAAACCATTTTCAATGGCCTTGGACACCGACATAAAATTGCATTGCAATTCCTTCACATACAAAACGTCGACCAGTTTTATGTGGCTATTTTCCCAAATCAAATTCACTGTGCCGCGCCCTTCAGCTTCTATGTAGCTATTTCCTGCTAATGCAATTCGCTCTTTGTGATCTTTGAATTCCAAAAAACGAGATCGCTCACAACACAAGTGAGTCGTGGCACCACTGTCGACACACCACATACTCTTCGGAAAGAGAGTATTAGAAGCGCACGCAAAAACGGAATACGATTTCTCTCTTTCGATTTCGTTATTCTCTTTCGGTTTGTTTTCTTGATTGTTCTTTGCTCTACACTTTGACGCCTTGTGTCCACGACGACCACACGACCAGCAAATCATGCCACTCGGCCCGTTCGTGTTCTTCTGTCCGTTTTCGTTATTCGTCTTCTGCTTTGACGACGACCATTTTTTAACACCCGAACCGAACGCTCGTTGTTCTCTTTTCTCTGCGCATTCTTGATTTGCCTTGCGCCTGTCTCCTTCTTCGTGAAGCTTTACTTTGAGAGAATTCAAATTTGGCAGACAATCACGTGTCTCCATTGCTACGACAAAATTTTCGTAGGCCTCGGGCAGGCTCGATAGCAACAGAATGGACAAAATTTCTTCAGGAACTGCTAAGTCAATTTCTTTCAGTTTTTCCACGATCGCACAAAAATTATTTACGTGGTTTAATACCGATTCACTTTCGCTCATTTTTACGAACAACAACTGCTTTAACAGGCTTATGCGACGCGCGGGGCCTGATGGCATATGGATACCCGCTAGAACTTTCCATGCTTCTTTTGCAGATGTACAGTTTTTCACATAGTTTATCTGCGATGGCTTGATACACAGCATAATACTCGCAAGAGCCTTCTCGTCTTTTAAATCAAACTGTGCCTTCTGCGCATCATTATCTTCTTCATTTTTCACTTCTCGACCGCACACTACTGACCACAACTCAGAGTGTATTAGCACGCTTTTCATTTGGATTACCCACGCGCTATAATTCTCATTGTCGAGCTTATCGATTGAATGGAAAGACGAACCCATTTTCGCAATCGATCCAGTCACAATTTCAGAAAGTCAGAAAAATCACTTTCAACCGCCGCAGACAGAAATTCTGGGCCCATAACCTATTCGTTGTAGTATTTATTTGTGACTAAATAATGAAGAGCAAAAAGAGGTCCGTCAAAGGCAGACGGAATTACAATCAAAAAGGAAGACGAGAGAACGTCGCTTCATTGCGACGCACACATACATATGTACTTATGCTGGATAATGCATAACAAAAAGGAAATTAAGAAGGCACAGTGCGTTGTTTAAGTTTACATATTCAACATTTTTTTTACTATATTTTATTTATCGAATCTTCTCTATTAGAGACTGACGACAAGTATGCAAGTATCTAAAAAATGTATTTAAATAATCAGTCATCAGATTTCCTCCATTCTTGAGGATAATAGCCCCATTTCATCATGTTGTTGAATATCATGGTGAGCTCGGCAATTCTATGATCATTTTAGGGGAGATGAAATCGTGGCCCGGAGCTTTCTTTTGCTTTGAGATTTGGTCTTTAATGACCCTTGTGACTTCTCCTGATTGGAATGTGATAGGCGGAGTAACTTCGGGATTGTTGGGTGGTGGGAGCACAAAGTTATTTGTTGCTGGATGTGGTTTGAAGACGTTGCCTTCTCTTTATTGCTGCGAGCCCACTCTCCTGTTTGTGTACGCAATGGTGATTCACTCTCGATTGGTGGACATACCCCAGATTTAGCATTCCACAGTGGGAATCGTTTGCTAGCTGGGGACAGTTGCTCCATATAGAACATTTCAGCTTGGATTCTTTCATCTTCTAGGGCTCTGTGTAATAGGCGGTTGGCTATGTTTGGCCGCTCTTTCGAGGCAGGTGATCTGTGGGCTTGCCACTCTCGCCGAAACCTTCTTTTATCGCGTAACAGCAGTTCAATGTGCCTAGAAACACGACTGTTGTTGGAAAGTTTATTAGCTGCTAATATTGGTGTAGAGTGTTTTGCCGCCAGTAAAATTGCGGATACTAATGCTTCAACAGAGCTATCAATGCCATTTTTACCACAAATGTTTGGGCAGCCATCGATATGGGAGCTTATATACTTTCTGTATTTAAGCCAATCTGTTTTGCTAGATGTTAGAAAGTGTGGGCGTTCCGAAAGCTGTGGATGATCATAAAGTTGAAGTACAATGGGCGAGTGATCAGATGACAGATCTGTTAAGTGTTCTACATGGATCTGATCTTGCAGTCCTCTTCGTGTAACTGCAAATCAATCAAGTCGGGTTGTTTCTTTGGATTTGTGCGCCAATATGTAGGCTTGCCCGGAGAGATAAAGTCTAGTTTGTTTCTTGGCGTTATTATAGCGTTATATAGTTGTCTTCCTTTTGGGTTGATAGGTCGAGATCCCCAATGGGTGTGCTTGGCATTTTATTCACCAGCTGCTATAAATCGGTCACCTAATAGGTCGAAGAATTTTATAAATTCTGACTCGGAAATGCAGAAGCGCGGTTAGGTTTGTGTAGCCGCTCTGAATCTCGATATGAATTGATGTTGCCTGTAGATAAGGTGTAGCAAATGATGGCAACGGATAATGCTTTATGCGATTATTGATCAGAACGCCAGTACCTCCATGTGCCTTACCATCGGGATGATTAGTCGCATAGAAGTTGGTGATGAATAAAACACTTCGATGTTCATGGAACACAATGCTTTATTTCCAAGTTTTTCAGTGGACTGTATTTAATTAATTTGTTGTTCCTTTTTACGCAGCGTTCATGTCTATCATGTTCTGCCGTAGTCGTAACTCTTAACACTAAAAAATCTCAAAAGCGCCACGAAGCGCGACAAAAAACCCAAATAAAATGTAGTGTTCAAAAATACAAAGATATGTAAGAAATTCTATAACGATTGAAATGCGTTCATCAAAATCCAATATTTTTGACGCATAATAACAAAGAGCGCAGAAACGCCTGGGTGAAGGTTTGATGCATGTTTATGTTCCAAAATCATTAATGTGATGCGGTGCGACTTCGGAAGCAGTATAGGGTGTTTGACATCAGCTGGTAATTGAGAATTGTTCAACCGTCCACCAACTCGTAGGAGTTGATTCTTGCATATAATCGGTGAGAGCTTGAGCAGCTGAGAGCGGCTCCGAAGTGGCTTGTTCTCCAGCAGTAGATTTCGATCCTCCTTGAAACATTCCTGAGCCGTTTTTAGGCAAAGAATGCGAGCCTCCTGAATCTCCTCAAATGTCAGCACCTTACTACTTGCCAACATGCCTGATTTAATGGCTCTGGTCCTTTGGATGAAGCGCAAGACGTAAGCCACAATGCGAACCAGTTTTTTTCAGGACGAGACGCGCTGCACCAGTGCTTCGAGCGGTGACAACGAGGCGTCTTCCTGAGTTGTCAATGCAGTGGTCTTCACTTCTTCTGTGCCATAGCTTTCTGAAAGGGAGGAACAGAATTTAGTAGAGCTCAACTTTACCGCGAGCTTTTCTGGCTCTTGCAGCCATGGAGGTCCCATCCACCACAGTTCGAAATTGAGCAGTTCTGCAGCGGACATGCCTCGCGTGGCGCAGTCGGCGGGATTTTCCTTTGTATTTACATGATGCCATGCATTGCGTGGTATAGCATCGAGTATTTCTGACGTTCTATTTGCAACAAATGTTTTAAGCTTCGATGGTTGCTGTGAAAGCCAAGCCAGAACTATAGTTGAGTCGCACCATGTATGTATGTCAATGTTCTTATGCTGTAGAGCAGCCTTGATAGATAAGATGAGTCGGCTCAACAGCAGAGCACCACACAGTTCGAGGCGCGGTAGTGATTGCTGCTTTAGCGGAGCAACTCTTGTTTTTCCTGCGATGAGTGAAACAGATACGGTGCCATTTGCATGTACCAATCTGCTGTAGACGACTGCAGAGTAAGCTTTTATAGAAGCATCCGAAAATCCATGGAGTTCGATGTGATCTTCTTTGTTGTTAACAAATCGTGGCAGCTGAAGTTCCTGGAGTACATTTAGGTCGTTACGGCATTTCTTCCACCAATCACCGATTTTTGGAGGAAGTTCCGTATCCCATCCGAGATCGAGTAGCCACAATTCTTGAAACAGAATTTTAAATTGCACCACCACAGGCGACAGAATACCCAATGGGTCAAAGATGCGTGCCACGTCCGACAGCACTTGTCGTTTGGTGCTGTCCGGATTCGATGAAAGGCAAACGTTGTATGATAAAGTATCATTTGCAGGATCCCAGTGAATGCCAAGAACCTTTGCTGTAGAATTGAGTCCCTTGCCTTGAGTATTGCTTGTAGTAGGAGTTCCGACAGAAATGCGTGATGAATTGGAAACCCATTTGCCAAGCTCCATGCCGGCACGTTCCATTAGCTGGATCAATTCATCTCGCTTGCAAATAAGCTCCTCCTCTGTGTATGCTCCCGTGAGTACGTCGTCCATGTAAAACTCCACCTTTAAGATTTTAGCTGCAGTGGGAAACTCGTGTTGATGGTCGTGAGCTAGCTGGTCCAGGACCCTCACTGCCAAGAATGGTGCGCTAGACGTTCCGTATGTTACTGTGGAGAGCTCATAGTGTTTGATAGGAGTGCTTTCATCTTCTCGCCACACAATGCGCTGGTAACTGCAATGATTGGCAGCCACCCAGATTTGTCGATACATTTTGACTATATCTGCCGAAAAGACGAACTTAAACATTCTGAAGCGTATACAAATTGAGAATAAGTTTTGCAGAATATTGGATCCAATGTGCAGCGCGTTGTTCAAGGCCCTTCCGCTAGTATCCTTAAACGAGCCATCAAAAACCACCCTTAATTTTTGTGTAATTACTGGATGATGTGGCAAGTAAAAGCATGGCTTCTTGTCAATGTCCTCTGGCGACAGTTCTCGCATGTGACCCAAATTAAGATAATCACGCATGAACTGTACATACTGTGAGTGCAGATCGTGATCTCGCTCCAGGCGACGTTCAACACCCCTGAATCTTGCGAGTGCTCCCTGTAGTGTATCCGAAAACTGTTGATTAGGTTCCTTGAACGGAAGCTCGACGATATAACGCCCCTTGGAGTCCCGAGTGTGTGTCTTCATAAAGTGTAGCTCAACTTCATCGTCCTCTGGTTCCCGATGAAATTCCTGGTTGACATCCTCCAGCTCCCAAAAGCGTCGAAGCGATGCGTCAATGTCAATAGCCGTGTGCATTGCTGTTGTAGATGTTGAGCTGCTAGTCATAATTGAAGTTATTACCCATCCAAAAATTGTCGAAATGGCGATAATGTTCCCCTGGCTGTCGAACATCTTTTGGCCGGTGAACACGGTCCAAACATAATCGCTGCCCAAAAGAATGTCCACTGGCGCTAACGATTGATAGTCAGAATCTGCGAGATCGAAGCCATCGAATGCTTTTAGTGCTGCAGAGTCAATATCGTGTCTTGCCAATGTAGAGGTGATTTTGCTGAGTACGTGGGCACGTACCTTCATTGTGTGTTCTGAGATCCTTGACTGCATGTCCAGTGTGCTGCAGCCCCTAGTTGTCTCAGCCTTTATCGATGAAATTCCTGACACCAGAATGCGTGACGGCAAACGTGCCAGGCCAAGTGCCTGTATGCACCGTTCCGAGATGTATGACAGTTCCGAACAACTGTCCAAAAGTACCCGACAGATGGTGTGCGATCCCTTTGCGTTTCGAACGAACACTAGAGCTGTTGGCAATGCGCTTTTCCGAAGCCCTTGTGGCTGTGTAGCAGTTGCTGATCCGCTGTACGAGGGCTCCGCACTTGGAGTGACTTGCGCCCGTGCGATGTGGCTGATGGTCACAGATGCCTCTTCGGGAGCGACGAGGATGCGCTGCTCGTCATTTCCTTGCGATGTATAATTTTCCATGTGTAGTAGAGAGTGGTGACGCGTATGGCAAAATTTGCATGTGAACTTGGATTCACACTTTCGTGACACATGCCCAAGCTTGAGGCAGTTAAAACACAAGGACTTAGCTTTAACGAATGTGCGTCTCTGCTCGACTGATAAGTCACCAAACTTCGGACAAATGTAGATCTTGTGCTCCTTGGAGTTACATTTTACACAAGCCCCTTCTTCCAGCGATACCATAGCGTGTGACGATCGCTTGGCTTTGTTTTGTTGTGGACCAACCTTGAAGTCTGTGTCAGTCTCACTTTTGCTAAGCTCAAATTCCTCGCACCGCCGGTCTAAAAACTTGAGCAAATCGTTTACAGTCGGCGATTCCAGTTCCCGACTTCCTTCAATCCATTTGCGCCGGGTTTCAGCGTCAATCTTAGCCAGAATAAAATGTATAATCCAGCAGTCCCTAGTTGTTTGCCCTGCTGCATCTAAGCCACGTACAATCTCCGTAGCTCCGTCTGTCACCTTACGTAGAATTGAAACATCTGCTCTGGATGTGGAAGGTAAATTCACAAATGTGTCCAGCAGAGTATTTACAATGTGACGTGGTCGGTTGTAACGCTCCGTTAGGCAAGTCCAAGCAGAAATATAAGCTGCTTCTGTTATTGGCATATGTCGTATCAAATCAGCTGCTTCTCCAGTAACATATGTCTTCAAGTAGTGCAATTTTTTAATGGCTGTCAAATGCTGATTGCTGTGAATCGTGCTTTCGAAGAGGTTCATGAAAGCAGGCCATTCCTTGTAGTCACCATTGAACTGCTTTATGTGTATTTTTGGCAATTCGTTTTGCACCCCATTCGCTGACGAGTTTGCTCTCAAAAACGTGGTTTGTTGCTGCGCCAAACGCTCGTTTAGCTCTTGTTGTTGTTGTAGAAAACGAACAAAGTTTTCGTTTCCTGATCCCAATGCTTGTGACCCGTTCTCGTTTTCGTCATGGTTGCCCCAGACGTTCTTTCCTTCCTCGCTCTCCCTTGGCTCACAAGCGCGTTTTAGCGAGTGAAGTAATGTGTTTGCACGCAAGTACCTGTTTTCGTAGGTCTCGTTGTCGATGGCTGGATCAACATACCCCTCCTCCTCGTCGTAAAGGGCCATTTTGTCGCTAAGAGTCTCAAATTCCTTCCAAACGGTATTGAGCCTCTCCAATAACACGGTTATTTCCTCCAATTCCAAATTTGATGCCGCACGTGGATCTTGTGACGCCGTTAGCAAACGAGTGATGCTTGCCTTCGCACGGCTTCTTGCTGATTTCACAAGCTTGAATTCTTCCATTTTTGAACAATAAGCTTATCCGGTTGAAGGACCAACAATATGGTGATGAATAAAACACATTTCGATGTTCACGGAACACAATGCTTTATTTCGAAGTTTTTCAGTGCACTGTATTTAATTAATTTGTTGTTCCTTTTTACGCAGCGTTCATGTCTATCATGTTCTGCCGTAGTCGTAACTCTTAACACTAAAAAATCTCAAAAGCGCCACGAAGCGCGACAAAAAAACCCAAATAAAATGTAGTGTTCAAAAATACAAAGACATGTAAGAAATTCTATAACGATTGAAATGCGTTCATCAACAGAAGTTATAGCCATCAAGGTGAAAATAATTTTTATTTGTTAGTTGAGTCTCTGATATGAGCATGGCGTCGATGTCGTGTTAAGCGAGGAATTGCAAGATCTCGCATTTGTGCTGTGAAATGCCATTTGCATTCCAGAAAGATATATTTAGACAACCCATTTAAACAGATTTCGGTTTGAGTAGGAGCTCCAGGAGGAGATTTGATTGCGCATAAGCTCCTGTATCGTTTGTTGTATTGATACCATTGTGTTTGTTATAGTTACCAGCATTGGCTCGATTCCACTAGGCAATTGGGACGGATTTGATGCCTGATGCTGCATTATTCCTGCAGTGGTTTGTTAAGGTGTCGGCTTAGAAGCTGAGGCGTGCGACCCGTTGTTGTAACTTAACGCCTGAGCAAAAGAAACTCCTGGAGTCGTAGTTGATAGAATATATGGTAAGTTTTGTCGGACGACTGGGTTTCGAGTTGCTGCTGTTTGTTGGTTTAGGCGATTTTTCAATTATTTATAGACAGGACAACCTCTATAGTTGGCAGTGTGGTTTCCCCCATAGTTGCTCCATTTTTCGGCAGATGGGTCTTCTTTGCTTACCGGGCAGGCCTCAGTGAGATGGACATCCCCACAGGCAACGTGCAATAAGTTTTCGTGTGTCCATATTCCTGGCAGTTTGTGCATTGGACGGGTCCATTTCGTTTGTGCGGTTCCTCAACGGTGATCCTACGGTGCAGTAGATATTGACGCTTGTAGATTTGGTGAACTTCATTTTTACTTACATATATGCATACTGCAAGGTGCCAGTTCTACCTTGAACTTTGGCTGGGGAATTTCGTTTCTATTAATCATGTTCATAGCCATTTTGACCTCGAAGCCCTTATCGTTAAGTCCATCTATTATCTCATTTATTGGAACTGTTGGTTTGACTCCTTTGATGACCACTTGTAATCCTTTGCTACTTTTAAGTTGGTAGGTGTAGTAAATAATTTTTTTCATTTTCGAGGTATTTGACCACTGATCGATAGTTTTGTTCGTCTTTGACTTGTATTTTTGTTTCATTTATGTTCCCCCTTTTTATAGACGTGACATAGAATGTGTCTGCGCCAATTTTATCTGATAATTTTTTAACTAGCTCAGCACAATTTGCCTGCCGAACATAGATAGGTGGCGGCCTGGACGCCTTTGCCGGCTGGGCTATGTCCGGATCCTCATTTTGGACGCTGAGGATCGCGAATCTGTTATTTGTCAGTGCCTGTTGAGGCGCCGTGTTTTCATCTCTACTTCTTATTTTAGGTGCTTTCTTTTAGCTTGCGGGCTCAATTTTCTCTTTACATACCGATCAAGCCCGGTCTGAATTAACGCTCCGTTAGCGTTTTTCGAGCTTATCGGCTAGGAGGGGTGGGGATTGTCGCAGTGGGTCCACAATACCGGGCGCTGAGCAGTTGAAGTTGTTGTTGTTGTGGTTGTTGTCGTTGCTGTGGTCGAAGTCACCGTTTTGATCGAGGGCATTGTACTTGTGGTCGTTGCTATTAGCAAATCGTTGCTGAGGCCGTAAGAATCGGGGGATGCGCACTGAGCACTCCATGATCCACTTTGCAATACAGGGGAGACAGAGCGTGCTCTCTTCTCGTTCACTTACAGTGATACAGTTTTTGTTGGTACTGCTACCGTTGGCGAACGTATGGAGAAGTACGCGTTGCTTTTTATTTGCGAGAGCCGACGCTCGTCTTGTTGCTGCTGCCGGACTTGGCTCACTTTGCTTTGGTTACAGTGCTTGTGAACTTTACCGAGCTAGTGCTCTTATGCGTTGACATTTTTGTTCTTTTATATTATTTCTATTAATCTGTATTACGCAATTTTATGATTTTCAAGGGCCACACGAGCACAAGTACCTATGCATGCCCCGAGAGTTTATTTATTGCGAATTAATTTGCGATTAATTGCGATTATTTGATTTTCACGGCGGAGCGATAAAAAATACGTCTGAAGTCGTTGACGGTTGGTCGTATTTCCGAATGAAAAATTTAGGCACCAGTTGATACTATCTCCCTACATTCGGCACCTACAATCCGCAGGAATATGTATTTTATTTTTGCAAGGAAAAACGAGAAGGAACGTGAGTCGCTTCTAGTCGCGACTCTACTTTTATACCCGTACTCAGCCAGTATATAAATTTGTGAGATTATGATTGAAATTTAAATAGATATTTTAAAATTACATCTACATCTAAAATGTAGATTATACATCTAGAACAAATATTCTACATCTACCATTTATAATCTACATCTCCTCTGCAAGAGGGCGCTCGCGCACTGCACAGGGCAGAGTGTGTGCGAGCGAGAAAGAGAATAAATAGCGCCAGCATCGCCAGAGGAGGTGGGGGAAGCAAATGAAAATTAATTTCTTCATTCTGGCTATATAAATGATCCGATCTGACTCAGATTCGGCAGTCTGATAGATATAGTCATTCTCTAAGATACTGCGTTTTATCATATCTTAAGAATTGTGGCTGTCACAGATTTTCGTCCTTTGTGAAAGCGGAAGGGGGTGGGGCGAAATTTTGAAATACACTTGTAGCAGTGCGATATCACATGAGTCTCGGGACAAAATTTGGTTGCTCTAGCTCTTATAGTCTCTGAGAACTAGGCGCTCATCAAGAAAGACAGACGGACAGACGGCCTGACGGGCAGGCAGACGGACAGACAGACATGGCTCTATCGACTCGGCTATTGATGCTTTGTATTGATACTTATATACTTTATGGGGTCGGAAAATATTCCTTCTCTGCGTTACACACATCCACTTTTACCACAAATAAAATTTACCGCTTAACTCTTTTTGAGTACGGGTATAAAAATAGTAGCTATATTAGAATATTTTATTCTAAAGTGCGGTCCAATAAAGACGTTCATTACAGACATGGGAACAGAATAAAACGAGAAGGAACGTGAGTCGCTTCTAGTCGCGACTCTACTGTTATACCCGTACTCAGTCAGTATATAAACTTCTGAGCTTATAATTGAAATTTAAAATAAATTTAAAAATTTTACATTTTACATTTTTTTGCTACATTTGTTAACTACATCTACATGTAAAATGTAGATAATACATCTAGAACAAATATTCTACATCTACCATTTAGATTCTACATCTCCTCCGCTAGGGGTTGCTCGCGCATTGCACAGGGCAGAGTGTGTGCGAGCGAGAAAGAGAATAAATATCGTCAGCAACGCCAGAGGAGGTGGTGGAAGCAACTGAAAATTAATTTCTTCATTCTGGCCATAATAATGATCCGATCTGTACCAGATTTGGCAATCTGGTAGATATGGACGATACTGCGCTTTTAGTTTTATCGTATCTTCAAAATTGTGGCTGCCACAGATTTTCGTCCTTTGTGAAGGCGGAGGGGGGCGTGGAACAATTTGGAAAGAAACTTGATTCAGTGTGAAATCACATGAGTCTGGAAACAAAATTTGGTTGCTCTAGCTTTTATAGTCTCTGAGAACGAGGCGTCAAACAAGACGGATAGACAGACAGACGGACAGACAGACAGACGGACGGACAGACAGACATGGCTCTATCGACTCGGCTATTGATACTGATCAAGAATATATATACTTTATGGGGTCGGAAAATTTTCCTTCTCTGCGTTACACACATCCACTTTTACCACAAATACAGTATACCCCTTAACTCTTTTTGAGTACGGGTATAAAAATTCAATAATTGAAGATTTATGCAAGAACTTGAATTTTCAAAATAGCATTCACTGCACATCATCACCAGACTGTAGGAACCGTGGAGCGAAGCCACAAAATATTCAATGAGTTCATACGCTCATACAAATAAACTGACAAAACAGATTGATATGTATGGCTACAATACTTCGTATACTGCTTCAATACAACCCCTTCTATGGCATATGATTATTGTCCATATGAATTAGTTTTCGGTAAGAGTTCGAACTTGCCAACACATTTTCAAAGCATAGATAGAATAGATTCTCTCTATAATATAGATGATTATGCCAAGGAATCAAAATTTGCACTAGAACAAGCTTTTAAAAGATCAATGCTAGAATCCATCAAACCCGCGCAAATATTAAATAAAATTGCATTTTTAGTTGAAAATGCCTCGTGGTATTGAGTTGTCTGAGGAAGAACAAGGAAGGATCAATGGAATGAAAATAGCCGGCATAAAAACTTGTCGAATCGCTTCACTAATGAACCGACATCAAAATACTATTTCCAAATTTTTAAAAGATCCAGATGGTTACCGCATAAATCGTCACCTTGGTCCAGTTAGAAACCCAAGACATGATGAGCTGCAACCAAATCAAAGCAGAACTCGGATTAACATTCACCAGGCAACGTGTGATACAAATTTTTCACATATGAAAACAAAGTTGGCAAGCCCCGTTTAACTAAACGGCATGAAGATGCGCTCATGGTCTTGTTATAAAAATCAGTTCTGGGACGTCGAATTTGAAAATAAAATTTTTAGTGATGACGACCATCATAAATATTGGAGGGATCCGCGTCATCCACGGGCAACTTGTCACAAGCGGAACCATGGCGCTTATGATATGGGCTGCCTTAAGTGCTAAGGGCAAGTCTATTTGTTTCGATCCGGCCGAATGAATGCTCAAGCATATATAGAACTATTAGAAAATAAACTTGTTCCATTTGCTGAGCATTTCCATGGTGACAAATGGACATTTCACCAATTCATGTTGCCCGGGCTTCAATGGGTTTTTTCGAGACCTACAATATACCATTGATGAAGTGGCCGGCAATGAGTCCGGACTTAAATCCCATTGAGGATCTGTGGGGCATGCTTGCAGCAAAAGTTTATGCCTGTACAAGGTAGTACGATACCTTGCAAGATTTAAAAAAATGTATCGTTGCAGAATGGGCGAAAATTGCATTATCAACTGTACAAAACTTGGCAGGATCAATGCCCCGCAGGCTGCAGAAAATTTAGAAGCATTATTTGTTCTAAATATTTTTTCACTGGAAATGTTCTTTAATAAAAAATATGTTTAGCTGATATAAGTTTTATCATATAACCATTTTCTATGTGAAACATACAAAACTTTTTTTTTTGTTATTTTTTTATTTTTATACCCGTACTCAAAAAGAGTTAAGGGGTATACTGTATTTGTGGTAAAAGTGGATGTGTGTAACGCAGAGAAGGAAAATTTTCCGACCCCATAAAGTATATATATTCTTGATCAGTATCAATAGCCGAGTCGATAGAGCCATGTCTGTCTGTCCGTCCGTCTGTCCGTCTGTCTGTCTTGATGAGCGCCTAGATCTCAGAGACTATAAGAGTTAGAGCAACCAAATTTTGTTTCGAGACTCATGTGATATCACACTGCTACAAGTGTATTTTAAAATTTCGCCATGCCCACTTCCGCCTCCACAAAGGACGAAAATCTGTGGCAGCCACAATTTTGAAGATACGATAAAACTAAAAGCGCAGTATCGTAGAGAATGACTATATCTATCAGATTGCCGAATCTGAATCAGATCGGATCATTATTATAGCCAGAATGAAGAAATTAATTTTCAGTTGCTTCCCCCCCCCCTCCTCTGACGATGCTGTCGCTATTCATTCTCTGTCTCGCTCGCACACACTCTGCCCTGTGCAATGCGCGAGCAACCCCTAGCGGAGGAGATGTAGAATCTAAATGGTAGATGTAGTATATTTGTTCTAGATGTATTATCTACATTTTACATGTAGATGTAGTTAACAAATGTAGCAAAAAAATTTAAAATGTAAAATATTAAAATTTTTTTTAATTTTAATCATAATCTCATAAATTTATATACTGAATGAGTACGGGTATAAAAGTAGAGTCGCGACTAGAAGCGACTCACGTTCCTTCTCGTTTTTTTTATTTATTTAATAACTTACTATAAGGTTCAAACCTTATAATAAGTGGTGATAAACTAGCAATGGCTGCTATGGCCTTCAGCTAGATTAAATGTAATCATTTGACAAATGTGTTATTCATAATTACAGTAAACATAGACATTTTTTTTTTTTAGACTAGACAAATATAACTTATTGTATGTATTTATTCGTATACTTTAATTATTAATTATGTATGAGTGTTTTGTTCTTGTATTATGGTTTTTTAAATTGAATTGTAAAGTTGTATTTTTTTTTGAAACTCAGAATTTTAAATATTTTGTCCTCTGAAGGGTCTGCTATTAAATCTAGGGGGTTGTTGTCTTTGAATATTTCTTGTCTCAAGCGTGATAATTCTGGACAAATATTAAATATGTGTTTTATGTTTGTAATGTTGTTACAATTGCATAAGGGACAAGTAGATGGATTATTATTAAAGTAGTGTTGGTGGGTTAATTTTGGGTGTCCTAATCTAAGCCTTATATATTTGATTTGGTCTAAGCGAGTAAATTTATTTTGTGGCACATTGTGTATGTAATTATCTATATGTGTGTAGTTTTTATTGAGATTTCTATACCAGTCATTACATTTTGAAATATACATTTGTTTTTGGCTGGAAATGATTTTTGTGTAGTTTGCTGATATCGTTTATATTGTAATTAGGAGTACAAATTAAAGGCATATTTGTTGCAGCTTTAGCCATATGATCCGCCAGTTCATTGCCAGTAATGGCTACATGTCCGGGGATCCAAAATAATTTTATTCTATTTGATAAGGTTGTGATTAGGGATCTGACTATTGAAGCGTTGTGGTCATTGTTATTTAAATTGGCTATGGAGTCTAGGGCAGACAGGGAGTCAGAGCATAGCACAAATGCTCCTGTGTTTCTGTAGTAATTGCGTAGCCTGTTATATTGTTCAGTTGAGATCCGTCAACGTATATAAAGGTATGATTATTGTATTGATTCTTAATATTTGCAAAAAGTTTTATATATAGAAATGGTATTGTAGATTTTTTACTCTGTCTTCTTAGCGAAGTATTTATCGTATCTGTGGGTAGAGGGTTGTAGCCAGGAGGGTTGTAAGTGTGGTATTTTTTGCGGTAAGTATGGGAGGTTATTAGTTTTGGATATCAAGATGGTTCTGTCTATTGTTGAGATAATTTTTTTGTTAGTCATTTTGTATTTTCTTACAATATTGGCAATAGGGGAGTTGACAGAGTTTATCAGACATTTTGATAGTTTGGCTGTCAAAAGGTCTCTTTTGAGTTCTATCGGTGGAATATTGGATTCAAAGAGCATGTTATTTATTGGCGTGGATGCGAATGCTCTGAGAGACATTCGAATAGCTGAGTTGAAAGGGGTTTTTATTTTGTTTAATGTTGTTTTATGTGTGAATCCATATATAAATAAAGCATAGTCTATTTTTTCTATTATAATTGCTTTTGTTACATATAGTAGGGTGTATGTATTGCAATTAAATCTTGATCTGGCCAGACATTTTATAATATTTAAGCTTTTTGACAATGATGATCTTAATTTATTTATATGAGAATGCCAAGTGTAGGTTTTATTGATGGTCAAGCCTAAAATTTTAACCTCCGAAACGGAGGGAATTTGTATGTTGTTGCAAGAAATGTTGCAAATGCAATTGTGCTTTCTACAAATGTGTAGGTGTTGACATTTATTGAGCGATAATTTTGCTCCAGAGTATGAGCACCAGTTATCTATGTTTTGAAACAGGTCATCTAAAGTGTGATTTATTTTTTTTGTTTCTGTTAAAGTTAATTATTAAGAAAAAATCGTCTGCATAAGCACTAAACTTTATTTCTTTATGAATTGCTATAGTTTTTGCCAATTTATTGTATGCTATAAGAAAAAGTATAACCGATATGGGTGAACCTTGTGGTATTCCATTTTTCAATGGGAAAGTGTTAGATAAGTGATTTGCTATTTTTACAATTATCTTCCTATTTAGCATGAAATTTTGAATATATTTAATTATTTTCGGTCCAACTTTCCACTCAATTAATTGATTGACAATTGTGTGAACTCCAATTCGATCAAAAGCCTTTGAAAAATCAAGGGTGATGATTGAAGCATGTTTTTTCGTGGCTATAGATTTTGTTATGAGAGAATCGGCATAAAGTAGACTCTCCGAAACAGACTTGCTTAAACCCAAATTGGTTCGGATGTTACAGTTTGTTTCGGGTTACGAACCACCAGAGTCGTTTAGCTATGATTTTATCAAGTGTTTTTGCTATACAGCAGTTTAATGATATTGGTCTATAAGAGGAAACTATAGTTTTATTTAGGTTTGGATTAGAGATAGGTATGATTAGACTTTTTTTATAGCTCTGTGGTATGTAATTGTTGAGTATATTGTTGAAATGCTGTATGATTCTTTTCTGTAGTGTGTATGAGCTATTTTTAATCATAGGGTAGGAAATTCTATTTAGACCTGGTGTAGACCCTTTTAAAGATTTGATGTTAATTTGAAACTCTATTAATGTGATTTCCTTTTCTATTATTTTAGCTGAATTGGATATTTTGTAGTTGGTGTTTGGGTTATTGTATTTGTGTGAAATAAAATTGTTTGAAAAATTTGTATCTTCAGAGAGTTCTGACCAATATTTAGCAAAAATATCTGCCATGTCTTTTTAGATATTACTGCTAGATTATCAGTAGGGTTTTGTACACAGTGTATAGTCTTTATTGGATTTAAGCCACAGAAGCGTCTTATATTTGACCATGTTTTAGCTGTAGGTGTAGAGGGTTCTATTGTTGATGTGAACTTTTTAATAGTTCCATTTTGGTTAATTTTAATTGTCTTCTAAATATAGCATTTGCACGTTTGTAGTTGATTATGTTTTCAATATTTATAAGTCTTTTAAGTATTCTCCATGTTCTGTTTTTTTCTTTTTTTAGGTCGTTTAAATTTGAATTCCACCATGGAAGCTTGTGATTGAATTTATTGGGCGAGGTTTGGGCTATTGTGTCATGTGCACTCATTAATATGATTTTGTTTATCAATGCTGCCTCTTTGTTAATATTGTTACTGGCTAAGTATTTTGCGTTTATGATGTTAGTAGCATTGGAAAAGGATTTCCAGTCTGCATTTTTGGTTATGAAATATGGTCGGGATATGTTTTCTATTTTTGGGCTTGGGAACAAGGAAATAAGGATAGGAAAATGATCGCTCCCGCAAAGGTCCCCGAAGATTTTCCATTCAGCAAATGGTGCAATTTGGGGTGAACAGAATGTTAAATCTAAGTGTGTGAATGTTTGTGTAGTGTGTGGGAGAGTTGTCATTTAAAAGTATGTAGTGTGCTTGTTCAATTTGGCTAATATGTTGCCTTTTCTATTGGCTTGTGGAGACCCCCAGTTAGGATGCCAACTGTTAAAGTCTCCTGTGATTATTGAGGGTATATTTCGAGTAATGAAAATGTTTTCGAGGTTTGTGCGTGAAAAGGGTTTGCTGGGAGATACATATGTAGAATATATTGCGAGTTTTTGTTTTGTATGGATTTCTATTGCGATAGAATCAAAATTATTGTTTGTGATTATTTCAAAATGTTCTATTGACTTGTGAATGAGAATAGCTGCCCCTCCAAACCTGTTGGAAGCAGTAGATATTATTAATTTATAATTTACAGGAATAGGTAAGTTAAGGTTGTCGCAAATGTGTGTTTCTTGAAGGGTGATAATGTGTGGATTGTGTTTTTTAATTATTATCAATAGCTCACTATAGTTGTTAACATATCCTTTAATATTCCATTGGAGGATTTTTAAAGATAGCCCTGCCGATATCGTATAATTAGGTCTTATCTGCTAAGATCTCATCTTGTGACATGGGTTCCTCTGAATCTGACTTATGGCTGGAGTTGTTTACGCTGTTTGATTTCGTTTTTTTGTTGGCCGCTTTAAGTTGCCGGAGTGTACGTTTTGAAGTCGATTTTGGAGCGATTTTAATTTTGTTTTTTTCGGTTATAGTTTTTAAAATTGGGTTCTTCTTGTTGTTTTTGAATAAATCATTTATATCTTCTAGGTCGTGGTAGCAGGTGCTAGGGCGTTGAAGAAGTTTTGTAGATGTTTATGGGGTAGTACTAATATTGCTTATTTCTGGTTTCGGTGTTGATGTTAAAGATAAATTTTGACTTATAGCTGTTGCGAATGTTGTATCTCCAATGTGTCTTGATTTGTAAATATCATGTGCGGTTTTATTGTCAACTTTTTGTGTGGTTTTAATAGCAATAATCTCTTGCTCTTTTAAGAATATTGGGCATTTTCTATCATTTTGTCCAATACAATTTATGCAGTGAAGTCCCTTTTGTACATTTTTCCATATCTACAGGGTCACAGTGTTGTGGGTTACCACATTTAGTGCAGGTTGAGTCAGCTGATTGACATACTTTAAATGTGTGTCCAAAACGTAGGCATTTTCTGCAGCGCATAGGCATGGGAATGTATGTACGAACGTTTGTTTGTTGGCACCCAATGCGTATATATTCTGGGAGATCGTGTAATGCAAATGTGAGAATAATAAGTCCAGTTTCAACTCTTTCGTTTCCTTTCACTTTTGTTATTTTCCTAACTTCTGACACATATTGTGAGCGCAATTCTTTTTGTATGTCTTCTGGGATCATTCTAAGGTCATTGCAATATATTACGCCTTTGCAGAAATTGAGTGATGCATGCTCTGTTATTTTAACTTTTATCTCAGGAGATAGGGCTGTGAGCTTTAAAAGTTTGTTGGCTTGGGTATAGTCTTTTGTTTTTATGAGTATTGCTCCATTTATCATTTTTTTGCAAATTTGAACTTCACCATTGCACGTAAAGTCTATCATTTTTATACCCGTACTCAAAAAGAGTTAAGGGGTATACTGTATTTGTGCTAAAAGTGGATGTGTGTAACGCAGAGAAGGAAATTTTTCCGACCCCATAAAGTATATATATTCTTGATCAGCATCAATAGCCGAGTCGATAGAGCCATGTCTGTCTGTCCGTCCGTCTGTCCGTCTGTCTGTCTGTCCGTCCCGATGAGCGCCTGGATCTCAGAGACTATAAAAGATAGAGCAACGAAATTTTGTTTCCAGACTAATGTGATATCACACTGTTACAAGTGTATTTCAAAATTTCGCCCCGCCCCCTTCCGCCCCTACAAAGGACGAAAATCTGTGGCTTCCACAATTTTGAAGATACGATAAAACTAAAAACGCAGTATCGTAGAGAATGACCATATCATCAGATTGCCGAATCTGAATAAGATCGGATCATAATTATAGCCAGAATAAAGAAATTAATTTTCAGTTGCTTCCCCCACCTCCTCTGGCGCTGCTGACGCTATTCATTCTCTGTCTCGCTCGCACACACTCTGCCCTGTGCAATGCGCGAGCAACCCCTAGCGGAGGAGATGTAGCAAATGTAGCAAAAAATGTAAAATGTAAAATTTTAAAATTTTTTAAAAATTTCAATTATAAGCTCACAAGTTTATATACTGACTGAGTACGGGTATAAAAGTAGAGTCGCGACTAGAAGCGACTCACGTTCCTTCTCGTTTTAATTAAGAAAGGAGATACATTTTCCAGAGTTTCAGGTTTTGTATTATTGCTGATATTAGAAGTATTTTTATTTAATCTTTCCATTATTAAATATTTGGGTCCAAAAGAGAGATCCATTGTAGTTGGGTTGTTTTTAGATCTATAAATGTCTGGTGGATCAGGTGGCTGTCCCATTGTAGGTCGTTTTGGTGTGCTTTGCGCACTACTTCACTTGCTGTTGTTGTACAGTTGTTTTGTAGGTGTAGGTACAGCGCGCTCGCGAAAATTAGATTAAAGAGTGGTTGATATCAAAGTTTGATAAGGTTAATGAGCTGAGCTTGATCTTCCGCGATTTTGTTTTACACGCCCGAACACTTTGATCGCTGGTTGAAATATGTTTTTGTTATTTAAAATATGTACATACATATATGGAATTTGTTTATGCCTTTTTGCTTCGTAGTTATAAGCAGCTAATATAAAAAAAATATTAAAAAAATCAAGAAAATAGGTGTTGAAAAAAAAACGCTATTCAAAGCAGTGCACATAGGCGTTTTACTAAGGTATATTCTACATTGCGTATGTATGTAATTCAGATTCTACATCTTCTCCGCAACGAGCACGCACTGCACAGGGCAAAGTGTGTGCGAGCGAGAAAGAGAATGAATAGCGTCAGCAGCGCCAGAGGAGGTGAGGGAAGCAACTGAAAATTAATTTCTTCATTCTGGCTATAATAATGATCCGATAGACCATTGGCAATCTGGTAGATATGGTCATTCCCTACGATACTGCGTTTTTAGTTTTATCGTATCTTTAACATTGTGGCTGCCACAGATTTTCGTCCTTTGCGGGGCGGGGCGAAATTTTGAAATACACTTGTAGCAGTGTGATATCACAAATCAAATCACGAATCAAAATTTGGTCTAGCTCAGCTCTCATAGTCTCTGAGATCTAGGCGCTCATCAAGACAGACAGACGGACAGACAGACATGGTTATATCGACTCGACTATTGATGCTGATCAAGAATATATATACTTTATGGGGTCGGAAAATTTTCCTTCTCTGCGTTACACACATCCACTTTTACCACAAATACAATATACCCCTTAACTCCCTTTTCGGCCCTTTTCGGCGAGTCTCGAGCGGAGCAGCTGATGCAATGCACTATGGGCGGGCCAGAAGCGCGTTTTTTTGGCATAAAGTCTAAAAATCCCGATCTCGCCTGATATTCGGCATCCTAGATGGTGTATTTTTTATCCGAAAATACAAAAATTCTTGTTTTCTCAAAGATAATTGAAATATCTAGTTGGTAACAGTGACAGTGAAAATGGCGATGGAAAATATAAAATTGTTTGAGATATTTAGAACTTCAAACAACTTCAACGAATTTCAATGTAGTATCGGACAAACAAGATCAGCATACAAGTATAAGAAACAATATTAAACTTGTATATACTAGTATTAAAAATAAATGGGAGATATCATACCGTAATACTAAATGGTTCAATAGTAAAAACGCATCCTGGTTAGTTGGAAAGCAGATGCTAGATGATGGATCCTCCACGTCCACAGGACGATGCACAGGAAGACCAATTAAAACCCTGGAAGAGTGTTCAGCTTATACAAGAAAGAGAAAACTTGTAGATGCAACATGTCATATAGCTACGGATCACTTATCGGAGGCGCTGTCAATCAAATATACGAACGACAAGGAAAACAAGAGGTCACATATCACAAAAGCTGTTTCGAAGGCAAGCCCGATTAGACTTGAAAGGATAAACAAGAGCATCGTCACGCCGCCAAATTCACAACCAAGGCCGTACACCGTTGAAGAGACTTTGGCATTGTTTATGGATATGGGAATGTCTAAGGACAAATATTCAATATAGCGACATTTCTTGAAGCAGCATAATGTCGACGTTCTGCCAGGATATAAACAAATTGGAGAAGCTAAAAAGAAGGCAGGACCGACTCCACATGTGACGGAGGTAACAGCGGAAGTAAAACTTCAAGACTGGTGGACCACACTGCGAAACGGCTCATAGAAAGCTTACCTCACCATCAGATTCAGAATCTTCCGCAAAATCTCACATTGATCAGCATGTGGGGATGTGATGGATCTTCAGGACAAAGTGCTGATAAGCAAATAATAGAAACGGATGATAAATCTATTACAGATGCCAACATGTTTATGACTTCTCTTGTCCCCCTGAGGCTAAAATCGGATACTTCAGAAAATTGGAAAAATCCCCGACATTCGTCTGCTCACTATTGCCGCCATATTTTATTTAAATACGCCAAGGAATCTTCTGAATTGATAAAGTCCACAGTGACTGATATTAAGAATCAGATTGAAAATATAAAGCCAGGATTATTGGAATTCAAGGATGGTCCAACTATTACTGTTAACTATGAATTTGCCCTTACTATGATCGATAGAAAAGTTCTAAACGAACTAACAAATACAAAATCGACCTTGACATGCGCTTTTTGCAAAAAAAAACAAAAGGACTTTCAAAACTTTGATGATTCCTTAATTGAATAAGAAAATTTTGAATATGGCATTTCCCCATTGCATGCAAGAATAAGATGTATGGAGTTTATTTTCAAACTTGCATATACCATCCCGCGAACGGAAGAATCGGTTGACGATAGCATGCCAGCCAAAGACAGCCTCTTCAGATCCACTTATTTCATCAATTAGACATGTGAAATCCAAAAACGAATTAGAAAGTATTTATTCTTTAGAAATGTTAACATTATTGGATATTCCTAACGATCCATAGGAAATAGATGCATGTTTTATAATAAACCAAAAATAAGAACAATTAAAAAAATGTATTTTTTCTTTTTTGTAAATTCTGTTTAAGTTAAAAATTAAATGTAAAACAACTTTTTACAGTATAATAGGCCATTGAAAATCCTTTATCGATCCGAAAAACTTGGAATTTATCATTTTACTTAGGAAAATATGCACTGATAACAAAGTTCAACTTTGGCTATTTATGTAAGGCTTCTAGATATTGTAGCACCATGTAATTTTACAGACTAAATTTTGAAAGTTTTTTCTGTAAACGCAATTTATTTCATGAAGATATCTTGATTCGTTCTGAAGTTATTAATTTAGCAAGCTGAAATGGCCAAAGGCCCCACTATGCGTTGCCCCGAACAAGCCGAATGTAACACTGAACTCCCACTGAGTTGGTTTGCTAGGTGCCACAGCATGCTGTCTCGGTTGGTTTTAAAATCTCTAGTGCTATGACTAGAGATTTGGTAAAATTCACTGCTAAAACACATTCGGTGTCAATGTCCAAAACCATCTCAAAGGTAGCCACCTAGTTTTTCTGACACTTGAATTTTTTTCGGAGGGCTAAATTCGAATGTTATTATGCATTTAATGGTTTTAAATTAGAGATAAAAAGACATTGCTAGGGGCTTTACTCGGGGCGATGGAGTGACAGTGGCGGCTGCTTGGAAGGAGCTAACGAAGGAGCTAAATGCCTCTGGGACGCCATGCAAGTCGGAGGAAGAATGGCGTTAGCCTTGAGAAGAATGATTCCATGAAGTGGCCATTTGACAAAAAACCAACGTGGAGTCAGAAGTAGACAACGGGTCTGACTTCTTAACACTTAAATTAAGTGCTACAATTCTCATTTTAGCCCGTGAACTCTAGAGATCCTGTGGCACCTAAGGATTTTTCGGTTGGTTTACAAATCTCTCAAGTCAAAATCTCTAAAGATTTCTGTAAAAGACCGATTTTTTTAAAGCTTCCATTTTCCATCCGTGGAAAATTCTCTATCAGAAGCGTATATTCATATTATCCACTCAATTAAGCGCTCACTCAATTAATGACTTTCGCCACCACATTTCGATTGAGTGCACAATGGGAAAAAAAATACTTAAAAAATAAGCTTGAACTTAAAAAAATATATTTAATTGATTGATTGATTGTGATTTTACGTGAATCGCTCAAACATGCGATTGCATTTCGGTAAGTGATTGTTCACATAGACAATAAATTGGTAACTTTCTTTAAAATTACAATCGATTGGCCTTTCAGTGAGATAGTTTTCATCCAAATTTTCTAAAATATAACTTCATACAGCGTCTGCTTGCGTTTGTTGTTGACCCAAGCCTCAAGCAGCGCTGCATGCGTGAACTCAAAGACACCTGCAATGTGTTAAACTTTCCGAAAAGGGGCAAAACGGGCAGAAAGCATTCATACCATTTGATAATATAATTACACTATCCGACCCGATTTTTCCTCAAGGAACAAAACTACATTTTTCTTAGATTTGGGGCTTAGAAATGGATATTTTTTTTTTCTATGGCAGAACTTTTTTTTGAAGAATTTTTGAAAACTGGTATTTTTTTTAAAGATTTTTTTAATTAAAATGAATATTAATAATATTGCAATGGTTGTAAATGTGATTCAACAGCAAAACATATTCTTGACCAAACTAATCATGTTGCTGCACATAGATGATGAGGATGAGGAGGAGATATCACAATGGATATTTGTTTTGAAAACACTGAAGCGTGGTCATTTGTGACTGCTTCTACTAAATCTAATCAATGTTTTAAATACAAATATATATGCTATGTCTTTCGGTTCCGGACATTTTGGGACAAAGCTGTAGCCATAAACAACGATGCACTTTTTAATGAGAATTTTATATCGCCATAGCATTGTATACTTTGGGCTGTTTTTCTGAGTACAGAATAGTCGGAGGGCTGTTAGGCAACAGCGTGTGCAATTTCCAGCATGAGTTTTGCAACACTCCTCATAAACAAATTCCCAGAGGATAGTCCACAAACTATCTCACTTCTGAGTTTTGTGCCTGAGAATATTTTGACATCAGATGCTTTGTTGTTGTTTTTTTTTTTTTCATTTTCCTGTCTGTCATTGTTTACATTTTCGTAGTGAATTCAGATTTTTCGTTGTGAATGTCTATTATTTATGGTTGCATTTGACAATTATCGAAAAAATACCGCATGAAAACGTGCGAATCAGGAAAATCCCAGATGGATGGTGGAATAAAGCCTAGTACTCAGACCCAAAAACTGTTTGGTAGCGAACTCATGTCATATAATTCGCTAGCGGCCATGTGGTGTGACCAGAGGTGTGCACTGCATTCCGTACGGTTACACTGCTCAGACAGATGCTTGGTTTTGTTAAAAGTTAATGAAATGCACTTCTTCGGCTGGGTCGCTCTTCCCCAGGCATATCCTGGGCTCCCCAATATTTTATTGGCAAGGTAGTTTGTCTGACTATCAGCAGCAGCAGATAGCGACAACGCCCGTGCCGACCACCGTGAGGACAACATGTTTGAAAACCATTTTTGATTTATATTCATGAAAATTAATAAAAATATATATTAATATATTATAATATCCATATAATTGTCCTTCATATAGTGCTGCATTAATTAGTTTCTATTTGTGTTCATTATTTCAATATCTCATTTTGTTTTTTGCTCTCATATTGCAGTGGTTGCTTTGAACTTGCTAGCAAATTATATGCAATTTATATAACTTTACAGGGGGTAGAAAGATATTAGCAATTCTAGCAAATACTATCGGATACTTTTCTAGTATGTACCGACCCTGTTTTTTCTTGAACTGAGTACTGCCTTCCGTACAGAGCCTAGAAAACAGTTTTCGACCAAAAAAATTTCTTATCGGTTTCATACGAATATCAACCCTGATTCTGTTCGCGAGGTGTTTTTCGGAACTGAGTACTAGGCTTAACTGGGAAACATCCCAGAAATGGATGGGGGATGGTCGCCAATGTGAAAAGGCTATAAGAAAGCATCCCTGGTTTTCGGTCGACCGAAAATTTCGCAGCAGGTGTTTCGCAAAGCAGTACTCAATTCCGAAAAGAGCCATACGGTATATACTAGGAAAGCAACCGATGATATTTTACCATCTCAAGCGAAATATAGAATTATCCTATCTTTCGTCGTCCAAAAGACACACACACACATTAAAAATGGAAGGAAATAAGTGAAAGCCAGCTACAAAATTCAAATAATAATGAAGACAAATTAAATTTAATTATGGCACTCCAATGAAAACCGATTAAATGTATATGTTCAGATTTTATGCCCGGTACACACTTTAATTATTTAAAAGGAGATAAAAACCATATTATAGCCTTATTATATTTTCAACCCTAATATCTCTGCACACAGAGACAAACACGCGCTAGAAAGAGATAGCAAGCCCTTTTTTTCTTTTTTCGCTGACAGGCGAGAACATTTTTTCGCTAATGAATAAATAAATCGAAATAATGAAAAACAAATTATAACATTTAATTCATAATTCAGAAAAATTTTCAAGAAAATAAATAAAAATTCAAAAATATAAGATTAATAAAAATATAACGAATTTTATTTGTGAGAAAGAAGAGGACAGAAAAGACAGAAAAAAGTCGTGTGCTACTCAACCTCTTTCGACGACGTTTGACAAACGACTGGCAAAGATTTATTGTTGCACCATGGCCATGCTCTCTCTCTCTTTCTTTCTCTCTCTCTCTCAGGTCCTACTGAGAGCATAGGCCCTGAGAGCAGGAGATCTGGAGCTGCAAATTTGTCTGTAATAGCCTGTTCACACTGAGGCGCATCATTGGATTTTTCCGTTAAATGGAACATGCGACAATGATGCCCATAAGAGCCTTGTGGATAGAAGAAGACAATCATGCGGCCGCATCTTTAATCATGCGACGAATCATTGGCAAGTGTTGACGTATTCTGTCTAGTATTTTTACAAAATACTGCATTTATTGGGTGTATCGATAGCAAACAGCTGTTTCTATCGTTTTTTGTTTTATGTCTTTTTGTAGAAAAATGATGCGAGCGTTAACACCAAAGCCGCACCTTCGAAAATGATGCGGCAGTTTAAAAAGGCTATAACACTTTCGTTGTATGAGCTGGCACATCTATATACTGTATGGTTAGTGGCAGTACTCAGTTCAACAAAAAAAATGGGTATTGGGTGGAATTGCTGGTATGTTTCTTTAAAGTTATATCAATTTGATATAATTTGCCAGAAAACTCGAAGAAAACATTGCAATATTAGAGCAAAAACCCAAATGAAATATTGAAATAATGAAGACAAATAGAATCTTATTAATGCGGCGTTATATGAAGGACAATTATATGGATATTATTATTTATTATTTTTATTAATTTTCGTGTATAAATCAAATATGGTTGTCAAAACATGTTGTCTTCACGGTGGTCGGCACGGGAGGCGCCGCTATCTGCTTCTGCTGATAGTCAGACACATAACCTTGCCAAACAAAAATTTGTGAGCCCAGGATATGCCTGGGGAAGAACGACCCCAGCCGAAGAAGTGCATTTCATTAACTTTAAACAAAACCAAGCATCTATCTGAGTAGTGTAACCGTACGGAATGCAGTGCACACCTCTGGTCACATTACTGGCTCAACAGTTTTTGTATCTGAGCACTAGGCTTTATAAGTTTTATTTAATTTCTTGAACATTATTCTGAATAATGAATTAAATATTACTATTTGTTTTGAATTATTTCGATTTATCTTTGAGCGAAAACTTTTCTCGCCTGTCAGCGGAAACTTTCTTTCTAGCGCTTGCCTCTCTGAGAGCCGAGAGAGTGGGCTGAAAATATTTATGGTCCGCCACCCAACACATGGGACCACCTTTTAAGCCTAGTACTCAGATCCAAAAACTGTTTGGTAGCGAACTCATGTCATATGATTCGCTAGCTGCCATGTGGTGTGACCAGAGGTGTGCACTGCATTCCGTACGGTTACACTGCTCAGACAGATGCTTGGTTTTGTTAAAAGCTAATGACATGCACTTCTTCGGCTGGGGTTGCTCTTGCGCAGGCATATCCTGTGCTCCCCAATATTTTATTGGCAAGGTAGTTTGTCTGACTATCAGCAGCCATATAGCGACACCGCCCGTGCCGACCACCGTGAGGACAACATGTTTGAAAACCATATTTGATTTATATTCATGAAAATTAATAAAAATAATATATTATAATATCCATAAAATTTTCCTTCATATAACGCTGCATTAATTAAATTCTATTTGTCTTCATTATTTCAATATTTCATTTGGTTTTTTGGTCTCATATTGCAATGGGTGCCTCGAGTTTGCTAGCAACTTATATGCAATTTATATAACTTTACAGGGGGGTAGAAAGATACCAGCAATTCCAGCAAATACTATCGGATACTTTTCTAGTATATGCCGACCCTGTTTTTTTCTTGAACTGAGTACTGCCTTCCGTACAGAGCCTAGAAATCAGTTTTCGACCAAAAAAATTTCCTATCGGTTTCATACGAATATCAACCCTGATTCTGTTCGCGAGCTGTTTTTTCGGAACTGAGTACTAGGCTTTATAGTTGCACCATGGACCTGGGCCAATCACAAACAAACACTAAACAGTGTAACCATAGAGCATTAATTTTGACCACTTTGGTCACACTGAGAACCGGGTGGAATAATATCATATTATCGGTGGACTGAGAATTTTGCGCGTATGGGTACTATACAATATACAATACCAAGATGTTGCATGAGGTGCAAATGCTCGTTAAATTTTTATTTTTCGGTTCAAGGTACGGGCGCGCGGGGTATTTCTTCCATTCTCCTTTATGTTAGCTTTTTCTCTGCTTTCGTCTTTGCTAATGCCTTGGCCCGCGGCGGGTCGAGCGACAGAATACACCAACAAAATATGAGATCTGACGACGGGAACACCTCGCGACGCCTAAAAAATGAACCTTTACACAGAAAAATAAAGAACATAGGATATTTTTTTTTCGACTATTCTTGAGTTTTTAAAGGCAAAATTTCGTAAAAAATACTGCACAAAAATCATAATTTTTGCATTTGAGTGCTTTATATTACCCAGTCTGAAAGCTGAAATCACAAAGTGTGTGGGATTTACTTCTAGCCTTTTTAATTATCTTTCCAGAATAGAAAAGTTGTTCACAACCAGACGTATGATACTTGAGTTATGTGCAAAAAAGAAGCGATACCTCTGAAAAAAGCTTTACGAAAAAATACCAGACTTTAAAAATTCAAAAAAAAAAGTTCTGCCATAAAAAAAACCATAATTCTTTAAAATAATGTAAAGCCCATATCTATCAGAAAAAGTCGGTTTGGATCCTTGAGGAAAAAAAAGTTCGACTTGGTCGTGTAGTGTTTATTGGTTAAAAACATCTCAATTAAACCTTTTGATTGGTTTTGCTCTGCAAAAGTAGTATTCTACAGAAAACACGTAACTTTGTTAGTATAGAGCTAAAAATACACTCGAGCAAAAAATTCAATAACAACACATAACTATCTAAAAACATGTATTAACAATAATCTAAATACGTTGACCTGCTTTTTCCATATTTACATTTTTACCTAATATTTGGGATCGACCTGACATTCAAGCCTCAAGTTGTTCAATGTTTCCCGCACTTTTTTACAATTCAAAACATCCCTGAATCAGCTGACTTTGAAAGCGCCCAAAAAATTAGGGGTGTTTCGTAAAAATGTTCTAGAATAAGTTTTATTCTATCTTTTTATTAAGGAATCCAAATATTAAACGAGAAGGAACGTGAGTCGCTTCTAGTCGCGACTCTACTTTTATACCCGTACTCAGTCAGTATATAAATTTATGAGCTTATGATTGAAATTAAAAAAAAAATTGTACATTTTTTTGCTACATTTGTTTACTACATCTACATGTAAAATGTAGATAATACATCTAGAACAAATATTCTACATCTACCATTTAGATTCTACATCTCCTCCGCTAGGGGTTGCTCGCGCATTGCACAGGGCAGAGTGTGTGCGAGCGAGACAGAGAATGAGTAGCGTCAGCAGCGCCAGAGGAGGTGGGGGAAGCAACTGAAAATTAATTTCTTTGTTCTGGCTATAATAATGATCCGATCTGATTCAGATTCGGCAATCTGATAGATATGGTCATTCTCTACGATACTGCGTTTTTAGTTTTATCGTATCCTCAAAATTGTGGATGCCACAGATTTTCGTCCTTTGTGATGGCGGAAGGGGGCGGGGCGAAATTTTGAAATACACTTGTAACAGTGTGATATCACATGAGTCTGGAAAAAAATTTCGTTGCTCTAGCTTCTATAGTCTCTGAGAACGAGGCGCTCATCAAGACGGACAGACGGACAGACGGACAGACAGACAGACAGACAGAGACTCGGCTATTGATGCTGATCAAGAATATAAATACTTTATGGGGTCGGAAAATTTTCCTTCTCTGCGTTACACACATCGACTTTTACCACAAATACAGTATACCCCTTAACTCTTTTTGAGTACAAGTATAAAAAGCATTCAAATTAAAAAAAAAAATTACAATAATGCCAAGATTTTGGACTTTTTCCAACTTACAGAACTAAAGAGTTCTGTAGCCAACGACAGAGTGAGTGTGATAGAGAGAGCGAACTATTAGCAGGCGCCTAAGCTGCAGCACGAACGCTGCTCCCCAATGAGGTGGTTTCTCGAGATGGGAAACGCTAGCGGCCAACACACTTGACAAAGTTGCAGCGCAGTTGTCATTGGCGTCAGAGTTGGCGTGTGTCGTACCAAATTTTGCCTGCAGTGTGTCTCTTACACTCCCCTATCCTCCCTATTACCGTACATACAGTGGCTCCATCGCATAATCGGACACTTGTTTACCCAGTACAAATGTGCTCAAAAAGTATACAGAAATGCGATAAAATTGTTGTTCTTTAAATTTTACTATAACTTCATAGTATTATCTATCTAAATCATAAACAAAAACTCATACTTTTAAGTAAGAACAGTTAGTTTTAATCGAAAAACGAAAAAAAGTAATTTTTTGAGACTCAACGCATAATCGGACAGTGCAAAAGTGCCAATGGAAAATCCCGATTTCCTGAAAATCTCTTCAAACCTCCAGTTTTTCTTATCGCATTTTCTGGCTGATTGCCAGGATATCTGCCTGATTCAATAGAATCTTGAAGTAATAAATACTAACAATAACTTTGGATTTTAGTATGATATTCCATCAAAATACCATTTTCGGAAAAATTTGCATGTCTCAGTATATATTCCCATCACAATTGTTTTATTGTCATGATCCCTTATAAGCTTTTAATGGTTAAATCTCCCATATACTTATGCAATGAATTAGGCTCACTATTTGGGAAAATGTCTTTTCCCGATCAATTTTGAAGTAAATTTTAATTTTTTTTTAGGTTTTAAAGGTATCTTGATTAACGTTTTTAAAATCAAATGCTTTTTTGGATTATTTTAAATCTAGCCGTGACCTTCACTATTATATGTGTATAGTGCACACTAGATTTGCATTTTCTAACCATTGCACTATGGTCTAAACGACCACTATTTTGGAAACAACTCATTTTTCAAAGGTTTAAAAATAACCGTTCTTTTGTTTACTTTGTATTAGAAAAAGAGTGACCATATAAGTTGCGTACCAGATTCCACAGATGGCGCCACGTTTGCAAAATCAGCGGTGCAACCCAGCTGTTGTTACTAAAGTGCACGCGCTAGGAAAAAGTGGCAATTTAATTACAGTTTTAAATCTCTTATAAATTGTCGGCTTTTTACTACGTGTTTTGTATTGTTTACTGTATCTTATAGTTTTGATTTCTTCGTAGTTATTGGTTAAAGTGAGTCTTTTTTTTTGAGCCAATATTTATTGAAAACTGATTTTTGAAAAGGAAATCCTTGAAATCTGTTTTGTTTTATTCATTTCTTTTCTTGTACAAACATCAACAAAAAAATCTTTTTTTATGGGGTTTCATGGCAGAAGTATAGTAAAATGTGATCAAACGATAAGATAAGATATTGGTTAAATAAAAAAGTTTCTTTTAAGATGCGTGTGTTGGGTGTTAAATTTCTTTTGTGTGTATCATAAAGAGGCTATGCAGGGTGCTGTAGTACAGACTAGAGCCCTGCACGAATCCACATGATTCAAAAATCACAGTATACTCATGCCCCTTCAATGCGTTCGATCATTACGAATCACCCCTTCAGTCCGATTCGAATCACCCGAATCACTAAAAAACCGGATCAGAGTACTGCGAATCAATATCAGCAAGATTCGTCGCATGATTCAAAAACTGATTCAAAACATACTACGAAGAATCTTCCTTTGTATGCGTGCACATGTACAGTATTACGAAAAAAAGCGGACGCACAGAACCAAATACTTGTGCATTTTTTGACTGTATTTGTAACCGAAATTGTTCTTTTCTTACTCAAAGGAACAGGCGCTGCCACGTCGCTGCCGGCACACGTACCAATAGGCAGCGACCCTTCGTGTGGCTTCGGCAATGCGACTTCGGCTCTTGCGGTCGCAGTGTAAAAGCAACAAACCGGTTTCTGCCGCAGGCCTCACTAAAAAAACATGTCAGAGTGTATGTGCGAGCCCTGCTCAAAGGCAAGATCTTATGCGTAAGTATGCGTAGCACGCACTGTTGACGTACACACACAGGCACAGAAAGGCACACACACAACTACAGATTTCCACCCCGAAAGCAAGGCAAAAAAACCGACAAATTTGTGTATTGCTTTCTCGTTCTCTCTACCTGAAAATCAAATGGAGAGTAAAAGAGAGAAAAACTGAACTGTTCGGATCTCACAGTACAAATTTATGAATCGTGATCCGTTCGGTCCATTTTGGGCAAATGATTCGAATCACTGAGAAAGCCGAATCGCTGATTCAATTTTATCGGACGAAGTGAATCCCGAATCACTGCGAATCGATTCATTTGCCCGTTCATGCAGGGCTCTAGTACAGACTAGACCAGGGGGTAGCTGGAAGCAGAGGCAATGCCGAACTGGTTTTCCTTGTTGCACGATATCTTGATGAAGCCCTTGTCACTCCAGGTGGTGCGGTGCCCCAAGAGTTCTTCACCAGCCAGTAGTCCAAGCCGGACTCGTCGGTGCCGAAGCCGACAACAAGAACGCCATGATCCAAGTTCTGGGGATCGCACTCGGGTTCGCTATAGACGCCCTCGGAATACAACTCGAACGACTCGTGAGAGGCATCGATGGCAACGGAGACGGGTCTAATGGTGGCCACTGCCTCCGCCATCTTCTTCTCATTGCCCTGGGGAATGTCAACGAATCCGCGGTCTGTGGCTCCGTGGATTAATAAATTGTTGTTGAAATGTATATAGTAAAAAATACCACATTTGACCAAAAATCTTAAAATTTGCATTGGTAGATCATAACCTCAAAATCAACAATACAGAGTTGTTTGCCGTTCTATTTTGTTCTAAAACATTTATTTTTATGCCCAGAGAAAGCTAAATTGATTCGCAAGGCTGTACAGAACCCAGTAGGAAAGCCGCCACTTTTCTGACCCAACGAGCACCATGGTAAAAGCGTTTTCCACCCTGACAAACGCGTTTTTCTCTTTGCGAAAACAATTTAAAATTTTTGTTGCTTAAATCAAAATTTGTGTTCTTTGTATGCATGGCACGCCTTTATAATTTTAGTACAAATTAATTACATTAATTTTTTAATAAATATGTTATAAATATTTGTTATTCCCTATATTCATTATTTTGTAACATGCCTTTTAAAAAAAAAGGCGGTGCCACACCCATTTTTTTGGTAAATCCACTTCCTATTAATTATATATATTCAATACAAAAATCCAAATAAGAAAATCTTGTTTCGTTCGCGAGTTATTAATTTATTCCAAAAAAAGTGGTCGTTGGACCATAGTGCATTGTGGCGCTTTTCCAAACAGTTTTTCTTCCAAGTAAAATTTCACTATAACCTACGTAATTTCAACAAAGGATTACTTTCCTGAAGGAGCCATCAAAACAGCCAGCAAATGCGATAAGAAAACCGGAGCTTTGACGAGATTTTCAGGAAAAATAGGGATTTTATATTCGCACTTTTGCACTGTCCGATTATGCGTTGAGTCTCAAAAAATTACTAACTGTTCTTACTTAAAAGTATGAGTTTTTGTTTATGATTTAGATAGATAATACTATGAAGTTATAGTAAAATTTAAAGAACAACAATTTTATCGCATTTCTGTATACTTTTTGAGCACATTTGTACTGGGTAAACAAGTGTCCGATTATGCGATGGAGTCACTGTATGAACGTGTTGTACATACATACATACATATGTACGTGTTTGTACATACATATGTGTGTATATATGTATGTATGTATGTACGTATGCAAATTTGTGTATCTTTGATTTTCTTATCTGCTTTTCTCCATCGTACTTTGGTCTGTCTCTGGCTTTGGCTCTGTCCGTCTTTGTCTGTGCCGCTGTCGCTTTTTCTGTCTCTTAGCTGAAGACGGAAACATGTAAGCGGCCCCTCTGTTGCTCTCTATCCTACACCATGTGCAGTGCTATGGAAGTATTTTGAATAATTAAACATTTGCGTGCAAAATGGCCGGGTACATTTTCCGCACTTTACCATTCTCACCCTCTCAAGACTACAACCGGCAGAGGGGACAAGTTTTTACTGATGCTGGCGTTGCGTGCTGCTCCCTCTAACTCCCTGAAGGTCCACACTCAAAATCATAATTATAACGAGAAGGAACGTGAGTCGCTTCTAGTCGCGACTCTACTTTTATACCCGTACTCAGTCAGTATATAAATTTATGAGCTTATGATTGAACTTTTAAAAAAAATTTTAAATTTTACATTTTACATTTTTTTGCTACATTTGTTAACTACATCTACATGTAAAATGTAGATAATACATCTAGAACAAATATTCTACATCTACCATTTAGATTCTACATCTCCTTCGCTAGGGGTTGCTCGCGCATTGCACAGGGCAGAGTGTGTGCGAGCGAGACAGAGAATGAATAGCGTAAGCAGCGCCAGAGGAGGTGGGGGAAGCAACTGAAAATTAATTTCTTTATTCTGGCTATAATAATGATCCGATCTGGTTCAGATTCGGCAATCTGATAGATATGGTCATTCTCTACGATACTGCGTTTTTAGTTTTATCGTATCTTCAAAATTGTGGAAGCCACAGATTTTCGTCCTTTGTAGGGGCGGAAGGGGCGGGGCGAAATTTTGAAATACACTTGTAACAGTGTGATATCACATTAGTCTGGAAAAAAATTTCGTTGCTCTAGCTTTTATAGTCTTTGAGATCCAGGCGCTCATCGGGACGGACAGACAGACGGACAGACGGACAGACAGACAGACATGGCTCTATCGACTCGGCTATTGATGCTGATCAAGAATATATATACTTTATGGGGTCGGAAAATTTTCCTTCTCTGCGTTACACACATCGACTTTTACCACAAATACAGTATACCCCTTAACTCTTTTTGAGTACGGGTATAATAATTATAAAAACAATAATTAAAGCACATGGGTACTATAGCCAAAGCCGCTGGGAGGCTTTCTTAAAGAGCGAGACGAGAGAGTGAAAAAGGGGGGACTGAAAAAATATTTAATTGAAATTTTAATAGAACCATAAGCTGGGCACGTAGTCAGCAATACGGTAAATCGGGGGAAACGGCAGAAAAAGGAGCTGCCGTCGCATTTTGTTTGTTTTCCTTATGTTTTCTTTTTCTTCGCTCTTTCTTTAAGGCCGGCAAGCATCTGAATTTTTGACAAATTAATTAGGTTGTTTGTTTGTGGGACTCTTTCTCTCCACAGTCACTCTCTCTTTCCCGCATTGCTCAAGGCGCCCATCTGGACTACCGTACATTTAAATTGGCTTTTGATGGACTCCTTGTACTCGAAATTTCGGTCAAACACCTCATTGTCCCCTTCCCTGCACAGATGGCTCTGTTTCCACACACACTCCCGCATATATGTATATACCTTCTGCTGCCTGTGGACCCGAAAATTCAGGAAATGCAAGCAGCAGGGAAATGACCGGAACGTGGTAGGAACCTTTACCGAAACAAAATTGGTTAGAAGTAATTTATATCATATTATAGAGGTTTTTCCGGTCTAACTCAATGGTCAGGCAGATTTTCACCTGCATTAGCAGAGAAAATGACAGAACTAGAAGGGACGTGAGTCGCTTCTAGTCGCGACTCTACTTTTATACCCGAACTCAGTCAGTCAGGCAGGCTCCGGTTTTCACATTCACTTTGCGTTTTACTTTTCAGCAAAAAGTATGACTTTTCATTTCGACGCGCTCTGGAATGTACTGTTAAGCGCGAAATTTACTGCTATTATACCCACGCGTTAGTGCTAGCTCATACAAAAAGGCCTCTGTTATGTTTAACAGAGACTTATCGACTGCCAAATCGGACTGCCACAGCTGTTCACAGCAATTCACTTTTTGTTTTTGCCCTGACCAATTTTGCAGATCCAATTTTGAGGTTTGTTTAAACAAAAATTATTTATAAAAAGGGCAGAAGCTCAATTGCCCAGTTAATAGTGTCAAATTCATGTCAATGTATCAATAAGTCATCTATTATTTTCCTTTTGCAATTAAGAATTGTTTAGTTGTATAAAAGGACGTTTACTTTTCATTTCGGCGATGAATTTGTTGCCATTTTCAAAACGTAAAAGTCATGCATTTCACGTGTGCGGGAGCGCCTAACTTTTCGTTTTGAAAAGTAAATCACACGCGCATCGAAATAAAAAGTCATACTTTTTGCTGAAAAGTAAAACGCAAAGTGAATGTGAAAACCGAAGCCTGCCTGAAAAAGTAAACGAATTCATAAAAGTGGATTGCAGAGCGCCTTTGCTGAAAAGTGAATGTGAAAAACGGAGCCTGCCTGACTGACTGAAAAGAAGAAGATTCGCGACTAGTCACACGTTCCTTCTCTTTATTTTATACCCGTACTAAAAGAGTTAAGGGGTATATTGTATTTGTGGTAAAAGGGGATGTGTGTAACGCTGAAAAGGAACATTTTCCGACCACATAAACTATATATATTCTCGATCAGCATCAATAGCCGAGTCGATAGAGCCATGACTGTCTTTCCGTCTTGATGAGCGACTAGATCTGAGAGACTATAAGAGCTAGAGCAACCAAATTTGGTTTCGTGCAACAAGTCTATTTCAAAAATTTTGCCACGCCCCCTCCGCCTTTACAAAGGACGAAAATCTGTGGCATCCACAATTTTGAAGATACGATAAAACGCAGTATCGTAGAAATTGGCCATATCTACCAGATTGCTAAATCTGGTACAGATCCGGTAATTATTATAGCCAGAATGAAGAAATTTTCAGTTGCTTCCCTACCTTCTCTGGCGCTGCTGACGCTACTTATTCTCTTTCTCGCTCGCACACACTCTGCCCTGTGCAGTGCGCGAGCGCCCCTATGCGGAGGAGATGTAGAATATTTGTTCTAGATGTATAATATACATTTCAGATGTAGATGTAGTTAACAGATGTTGCAAAAAATTTTAAAATTTAAAAATTTATTTTTAAATTTCAATCATAAGCTCACAAATTTATATACTGACTGAGTACGAGTATAAAAATAGAGTCGCGACTAGAAGCGACTCACGTTCCTTCTCGTTTTGTGTTAAAAACATTTATTTTTGATAAAGTTATTGTATCAATTAAATTTAAAATGTCGAATGTAATTAATTTGAGGCGATGCTTTCTTAATATTTCTTCATTAACGATAAGGTTCTTCAAGCTGTTTGATAGCAATTCTATTTCTCGGAAAAATTTTGAATTTATTTTGAACTGCTTGTTATTATTTGCGATTAAATCGTTAACTTTTTCCTGAATCTTTGTAAAGTCATCATGATCGGGGGTCCCTGCTATCCATTTCCAGATAGTTCCTAATTCATTAATTCCCCTTTTTGTACGTTTTGGGACTAATTCCGAAAGCATTAGTTTTACTCAGTTAATAACCATCGCTATTTCCCACTCATTGTCTGTATTAATTGATTTAGTGACATATTTTGATTCCATGTCGATAATCCCTCTATAAAAACTTAAATTAGTAACGTGAAAAATGTCAACGTATGTTTCGTAAATATATAGATCTCTGTCATCTTTAAGTAATAAATAGTCGCTGTGAGTATAGTCGATGACGTCCGATGTCGCTATCCAAACTAAACTAAGTATCCATATTTTAGAATACATTGTCTGAAAAATTAGCAGATAATAATATGAAAATAATCTTAAAATTTTATGTTATCTTTATGAATTATACGATTCCTATTGTTGACTATAATTTTGTTCGGTAGATTTTCCCTAACTACCTGTTTTTTATACCGGGAATGCAATTTATTTCTGTCTCCATGTTTCTTTTCGTAGATTACTTCTCCCACTGAATATTCTTTGTCTTTTCGGTTCTTGTTGTGGAGTTTAAGCATTTTATCCTGAGCAACTTTAAGTATTAATGGCATATTTTTGTGTTCAATCTTGTTAAACAATATGTCATAGGGTTTTTGATCTGTTGTAGAATGTATGGTAAGATTATAATTCTGTGCCGCCTTAATTACTATTTCTGAAAAGATTTCCAAATTTAATTCGTCTTTAATGCATCTGGCTAATTCTGCAAGTGTGGAATGCACTCTTTCTATTTGACCATTGGAAGTACTATGCCTGTAGTCAGCATAGTAAATGGCTAAATTTGTTTCGTTGTGCAAACGATCTAAACTGGGCGGACTTAAAACTTGGCTCATTGTCTGTCATTAAAGAGGTTGCCAAAGGAAAATTTTTGTAATATTTCCATTATCTTATTTTCAATATTTAATTAAGCTTGTATTTCCTTTACTACTAAGTAAGAATCTAAGAATCTATGCAAGTTATAAAGGTCAAGTTTTGGGCATAGAATATGTCTAAGTGTAGTTGTTCCCCTTCTCTTGTCGGAATGGTGGCTGGCCCTATTGGAACTTTTACAGGGTGTCTATTATATTTGTTTTTGTTACAAATTTCGCAGTTTCTTAAATATTCTTTTAATTTTTTATATAGATTTGGCCAATAATATAATCGGGATATTTGCTTTCAATTTTCATCTATAATCAATGTTTTAACTTCTAGGTTTTCTACGTCTTGTAGGAATTTTCTTGTGTAAAGGAATTTGTTCAAGAAATTGTCTTTTAGTTCTACTTGGATATGATATAGGTCTTCTAGTGTGCAATGTATTCCCGTTGTTATGTTAGGCTGTATAAATTCCCTCAGTATTGTTAATAGGTTGTCAATAGTATTGAATTCGATTATATGACGGGTTTTGTCAAAAACGTTAAGTTTCTCATGGACCGTGATTCTACCTTTTGAAAGTAGTAATTGTTGTTTAAACTGATTCAAAGGCTTTCTTGTTTCGTGTATTATATTTTCAAAGCTACTTTCTGCTGAGTGTTGAGTATTTGAATCTGATTCTATTTGGCTAGTTTCGCTGTCCGCTATATGGTGCAATATAATTCGTGATAACGCGTCTGCTACCACTTTAGTAGTGCCTGGTTTGTAAAAAATCTTTGGGGTAAAACTTTTTATTAAATGGCACCAACGCACAGTGGGGCCTTTGGCCATTTCAGCATGCTAAATTAATAACTTCCAAACGAATCAAGATATCTTCATGAAATAAATTGCGCTTAAAAGAAAAAACTTTCAGAATTTAGTCTGCAAAAGAACATGGTGCTACAATATCTAGAAGCTTTACAATAAATAGCCAAAGTTTAACTTTGTTACCAGTGCATATTTTCCTATGCAAAATGATAAATTCCAAGTTTTTCGGATCGATAAAGAATTTTTAATGGCCTATTATACTATAAAAAGTTATTTCACATTTAATTTTTAACTTCAACAGAATTTACAAAAACAGAAAACAACATTTTTTTAATTGTTCTTATTTTTGGATTACTATAAAACATGCATCTATTTCCGATGGATCGTTAGGAATATCCAATAATCTTAACATTTCTGAAGAATAAATACTTTCTAAGTCTTTTTTTGATTTCACATGTCTAATAGATGAAATAAATGGATCTGAAGAGGCTGCCAACATGTTGAAAAGATGCTGGTTTTGCCTTGTTCGTGATATTTTACAAGTATTCATGTACCTGAATTTCTTGTAATCCTTGTTTCTCGTTTCCTGGGCCTCCTCTGACATCTCTCCAATTGGAAGGCTCTGATGTTCTATTAAAATTTGACCGTGTGCCAAAATTGTTTGAGGCGTTGGAGTACTTTCTGGATACTTTTCAAATAACGACTCTGCAGTCTTCGAGGCATATTCGCCAAATTTGCGGGTGTTAATTTTGTCCTTGCAGTTTAAAATATTCAAAATTACAGCCAATCTTTGGATAATGCCTTCATCCACTCCAGTTATTTTTGCTCTAATTTCGTGTTCCTTAAAGAATTTCCGGGATGAGTTTCCATCGTTTGTGTTCCCGTATCCATATTTGGGGCAGTCGACCCTCAGTCCAAGTTTCGAAAAGAATTCGTCTTGAATCATTTTTTTCCTGTGTTTATGTTTCTCTTTGGCTGGCATGCTATCGTCAAAAGATTCTTCCGTTCGCGGGATGGTATATGCAAGTTTTAAAATAAACTCCATACATCTTATTCTTGCATGCAATGGGGAAATGCCATATTCAAAAATTTCCTCTTCAATTCAGAATTCATCCAAAAAAGGACTGCAATATATATACATATGCATATACCACCATTTGGCAAAATAAAAAGCAGTTTAAAAAATTTCGTCAAATTCAGGTCAAATATAACGGCCATCCTGAATATGCAATGCTAAAAAAACTTTTGAAAAAGGTAGGTTGAAGTTAAAAAAACCTACCTTCAAATGGATTAATAGCTAACAACATAATTTAGATAGCGAAAACTTAAAAATGGTTAAATTATTGAGTGTACCTGAGTATATAGTTTCATTAGTACATTAGTACCTGATTTTTTTTGTTTTTCAACTTTGACCTGAATTTAAAAAAAGTACATTTTTGTATTCCCGAAATATTTTGTATACGGGCTCTTTGCATATTTCTTTACCTAAATCAAAGGTCCATACGTGCCATTTTGGGTTTTGTGGCTTCTACATCGATAACAGTGACGCTACCTCGCACGGAAAACGTCAAAATTTGGATTTTGTATGGGAATTTGAGCTGCGACAGCCCATTTTTTTCCGTTTTTCGTGCGAGGTAGCGTCACTGTTATCGATGTAGAAGCCAAAAAACCCAAAGGTGCACGTATGGACCTTTGATTTGAGTAAAGAAATATGCAAAGATCCCGTATATAAAATATTTCGAAAAAGCAAAAATGTTATTTTTTTTTAATTCAAGTCAAAGTTGAAAAACAAAGAAAAATTTAGATGGTTTGGAAAGTACGTTTTTCTCTTGAACTGTCTGTGCAACGAAGCAGTTTTTCATTGAATATTGATAAAAATGAATACACCTAGTAAATGATACTAAAAACAAAATGATACCTCACACAGTTTAATTTTTATTCTACCTGAAAGATGCAGTATGTCACTAAAAGTTGAATAAATTGTTGCACACGGAAATAATTTTCAACTTTGATTGCTCATATCTCCTAAACTAAAAGTACGATTCTTTTTAAACTTTATTTTTGAAAGCTTTGGAAAATACTCTATCGAATTCGTGTATTGGATTTGTCCAAAGCGTTAAAAAAATGCATTGACTTTTGCCACCTCTTTGCGGCTGAGGCCCCACTGTGCAACGCTTCATTTCTTCATTTGGGTTTTCTTGTGACATAGTGAATGATAGCGGTTGGTGATCAGTGTGTATTTCTATTCCGCTAACTCCATACAAATAATTTCGTAAATTTATTAACGCCCACACTATGGCGAGTAATTCTTTATTATTCGTTGCATATAACTGCTCTGTCTTACTTAAAGTTTTTGAGATAAAGGTTATTGGATTTCCTCCTGGGATAAAACTGCCCCCATGGATATATTTGACGCGTCCGTAGTTAGGATGAATTTTGTATTATAATCTGGTTGCACTAATTCTATGTGTGCAATTAGACTGTATTTTAGGTTGTTGAATGCCTTTACTGCTGGTTCATCCAGCTGAATTAAAACCTTTTTAGATTCTCTACGTCATGCTTTACCGTTTACTCCTCCTAAATATTTTGTTAGTGGCTTTGCAATTGTTGCATAATTTCGGACAAATTTTCTATAATACCCTGTCAATCCTAAAAAGCTACGCAGCTCTCTAATGTTTTTGGAATCGGATACTTTTTTATTGTGTCAACTTTCTCTGGGTCTGTCTTGATTACATTGTAAGAAACAATGTATCCTAGAAATTTTGTTTCTAATTGGAAGAATTTTAATTTCTCCAATGAAATTTTCATATAAGTGTCTTGTAATATCTGTATTATTTTTAGTAGGTCAGAAGAGTGTTGCTCTTTTGTCCCTGAAAATACTATGATATCATCCATATAAACATGGCAGGTTTTCCCTACCTGTTTCCTTAAAATAATAAAATAAAATCATCCATGGCTCGTTGGAAGATTCGAGGTGCATTTGTTAGTCCCATTGGCATTCGGAGGAATTCATATTTTCCATTATTAATGGAAAACGAAGTTTTTTCTATGTCTGTATGTCTGATAAAAACCCGACTCTAAATCTATTGCTGAAAAATATTTCGCCTTTCCCAAATTAGCAAGTATAACTGATGGATCTTGCATTGGGTATCTGTCCGGTTTTGTATTATCATTCAGTTTCTTAAAGTCTATCACTAATCTATGCTTTGGGGTACCATCTTCATTTGTACCTTTCTTAGGTACTACTATTACTGGAGAATTATATGGGCGCCTACTTGGTCTAATTATGCCTTTATCTAACATTTCACTTATTTCGTTGTTAACGAAATCATTTACTGAATGGGCATACGGGTATTGTTTACAAAATACCGGTCAATCATGCTCTGTATTGATTTCTCCTTTAATATCTATTCTGAAAGGTAGCTATGTTTGCATGATTTTCTTGGATTATGTGAACCATAATCGCTCTTAGCTCTTCTAAGCTTTCTTCATTGTTAATTTTAATATTATTCAATTTCATTCTTTTCGAACCGAGATTTTTATATTTAAATGTGTCGGACATTTCTACGAGGGCGGGCTCAGGATTTTTTGATCCCAAACTATTTATTTCTTTATTGACAGATTCTTCTACGTCGGCGTGTTCAGGATTTTTCGATCCCAAACTATTTATTTCTGTATTGACGGATTCTTCTACGTCGGCGTGCTCAGGATATTCCGATCCCAAGCTATTGACACTTCCTTCTACTATCTCTGATTCTGTCTTATATTCCGGTATTTCATCAAAATATTTTTCTAATACAAACTTCTTTAATGGTAAGATTATTTTACCTTCTACAAAAGACACCTCATTTAAAGATGATTTCTCATCATAGCTAAGCTGTTCTTCTTTATCAATATATTTAAGGGTTCCATTTTCTGTATTTATTACAGCCCAATCCTTTTTAAAAGATTATACCCTATTAGAAGATCCGTATCCGTTCCCTCTACCTCATAAAATATCTGCCTTATGTTAAATATAGTAATAACATGATACAATTTAATTATAGGACACCCATTTAAAGTAGATATTTTTTATAAATAGTTAATTCCCTTTTATTAACGTAGATACCCTTTTTTATATGTGGCTCCTGTATCTATTAATACTTTTAAATTTCTCTTAAGTTTTCTGTCTGTTCTTATTAAGTAGGGCAGTCCTCTTCGGGGGCTGATCTAAAAAATGTTCCTCATCGATATTGTTAACCCTCATGGCTTTATTAGCCGGTACATTTGCCGATTATGGCGATTTACGATTCAACTGTGTATCGGCGGAAAGTGGATTGTGTGACTATTTTCCTTTGTTACGTCACTGTCTTTTCCGTGTGTCATTATAGTCTAATTAATGAGCAGTGTCATCTTTTGGGTGACCTCGTTGTAATAATCTATTATTGATAGATTCCCTTGTCTCAGAACACTTAGTTCTTGTTCAATAATGTAAATAGGTCTCTTGTCACTGTAAAAAAAGTCAAGTCTAGCCAGTATTGTGTCCAAGTTTAATACAGTTCCATGGTTTGTTAAGGCCTCATGGGCCGCCGACGTGATTTTGTTTTTTAATATGGTCAAAGCAATATAATATTGCTTGCTACCTTTCTTGTATAGTTTCCTAGCTGTCTCTGTTGCCTCTCTCTATCCAACATATTGGGTGAAGTCCCCATTGAATGTAAGCACGAATTCTATTACTTTTAAAGTAATGTCATCTTTAATTCTGTCGTCAATTGTCTGTGCTTGAAAATCCACTACCTGTTCAGTTGTTGCTTCCAATTGTTGTTTTAAAGCATTTAAGTGATCGTTCACCTGAGCTATTTGAACTGCTATCAATTGCTTGACGAGATCTGCTGTGAGATCGTTCCTCATTTCTGCGTTAGGCATAGCTAATTTTTCGAATTCCGATATCAAATTATCCACTGTGGTTTATTTGACTCTATTAAAAGAGTTGTATTTAATTAAACTAAACAATCTTCATATCACCGATTATAATTTTGTATACTACTATTTTTCTTAATTTAACTGATCTCACTGATTCTCCGGTTGGGGTTGTCCTTCTAATGCTTTTAGGATCTTCCTTCTGTCGATTTCAGGGTCTTTCTTAGTTGTTGATTTAGTAGTTGTTGTATTTTTATTTTTTATAGTTGTGTAGAATTTTGTTGGAAGCGTGGGTCCTCCCTACAGCTCCTTTTTCTCTGTATGCATCGATTTATTTAATTCACTGATAGTCTTTCTTTGTTGGTTTTGGATGTTACGCGTTGTTTGTTTACCCAACAACAATTCTGATTCACCTCATTTTTTTGTTACTTTGCTTTCACACCGCGGGAGAACTTTTTCTCTTCTCCGAAGGGTTTACTGAACAGGTGATGTGCTGTTTCACTTTGGCACTTTTTATAACACCTGCCCCACGTTGGGCTCCAACTAAATTGTAGCGGTGGAAAATTGTGTTTTTAAAAAAATTTCTTTTATTACACAAAGTTAGAGTGATAAGGTTTTACATTTGACCGGGCTTTAACGCGAATTAAAATTATGTTGAACTTTAGAGTTCTGCTGCTCGAAACCAACTGACTTAACTCTAATAATTTTACTCTCATGAAACCCTCTTAATTCTTTTCTCGGGAGGCTTCTGTAAACATTTGTGTTCGATCGGATTCGATCGGCTTGGATTCGATCATCCAGTCGAGGAACTGTGAAATTCCGAATTGCACCGTTTGCAGAATTCAGCAAAGGTTTGAGACCCATGGATTTCTATGTGAAATCAAAGATTGTTTATATTGAGGCCGGGTGTCTGAGTGGCTTGATTGGAAGCCGAAGATTGTTTACAGCATACTATGGGAAGCCAAAGGTTGTTTATAGCATACTATGGGAAGCCAAAAATTGTTTATAAATTGGATAAGATTCTTACAGGAACGGGTACGTTAACTTGAATACAAAAGTGGTGTTAGAAAGGATTTCGGACCCTTAGAATGTGTTATTTCCTTTCTTCCGGAAACTTGAACGGATGGGCAACGAAGTGGTGACGAAGTTTGTGCGCAAGCAAAAATCAAGGAACGTGTGAGCTTCTGGACGCGACTCTACTGTTATACCCGTGCTTAGTCAGTATATAAATTTGTGAGCTTGTGATTGAAATTTTTATAGAATTTTTAAATATTTTACATTTCAAATTTTTTGCTACATCAGTTAACTACATCTACATCTAAAATGTAGATTCTACATACATACCTTCGAAAGGTTGTTTTTGAGTGTGTTTTTTAAGCTATTTACAAATGTCAAACAAAAATACAATTAGATACATTAATTTTGTAGTGCGAAAACTCTCCTGACCTAAGCTCAATTTTCTTTTTTTGTGTATATGTACAGTTGTGTTCAATGAAATACGAGGGTGCTATTTATGTTTCTGGGCTAGGTCACTTCTAGTCGTATAAGAAACAAACGGTCATTTGCAAAAAAAAAATTTCACTTGTAATGATATTCTACCATATTTGAGGTGGATTGTTAAGCCAAGAATGCTCAGATCAGCTTAGTTAAACTTTTATTTGAGGAAGCACCATGGATTGCCAATGTAAAAGACTGGTATCGCGGATTCTACCGTGGACGTCCTTCGTTGCAGGACGAATTTCGTGAAGGTAGTCCAAAATTGATTTTTCTGCCACAAAATATCGATGCTGTGCGCGAAATGATTGAGCAAGATCGTCATGTCACATACTGTGAGATTGAGGTATCCTTGGGCATTAGTATGACGACCATCAATCAGATTTTCCATGACCACCTCATGGTAAAAAAAGGTGTGATAGCGTAAGAACCTTTAAAATCTAAAATTTTACAAAAATACAATCGTTGTGTTTTAGGGACTGTGTTTAACACCTATACAGAGGGCGAATCATGGATGTAAAAATACAAAATCGAAACAAAATCAATATTCGACAGTATGGACGTTTTAAAGCAAAAAAACACGAATTAAGGCCTGTTTTAGAGATACTTTTTCTGAGTGCCAAAAGTTTTGTGAAATTAGGTTATAATGTTTCAAAAAAGGGTTAAATATTCACACAGAATGTTGATCAAAATAAAAATAAATTTCAGACGCCTATTTTGTGTTTTTAATAGTTAGGCCAGAAGCTTAAATAGCAGCCTACGTAGTAGTGTTGCACTTCACTTCTTTCAAAACTATTTTTAAGATGTTTCTAGTCTTCCAAATTGAACAAATGTTACCTTTGCGGAAAGCCAGGAATTTAAGCATTAGAAACTTGAAGAAACTCCTTTACATTTGCATTCCATATTCTTGTTTTGTATAACTTTAGACAACTACCCATGATATCTGCTGTTCAATAAAATAGTAGTGCTGGAAAAATTTGAATAAATCATTTAATTTGTCGATCCATAGGCCTAGTTGTGGACCACCCTGAAAAATCCGCTTAAAATTAAAAAAAATATAAAAGAAAATCAACACAAAAAGCAAGAAATTTAAAGTTTTTTTACTTTAAGAGCCTACTGGCATAAAGGAAAAGAACGATGACACTTTTTAACAATAATCATCGTAGTCAGAGTCGCAGTGCTTGCATGTGAAGTAGCTGGCACGCATATTAGCGCATCGTCTAGAATCGATATCAAGCCCAAAGCTCTGACTAATGTACAGCGGTTTAAATGCTATTATTTTGTACAACATTATCATTAACAACTATATTATGCAGTTTTGTAACCAAATACACGCATTAAATAAAAAAAATCAGGTGGTCAACAACAGGTATCATGGCATAACCAGGCAAAACAGAAAATTTTTCCAAAAAACCAAAAAAATATGTTGTGCATACACTACATGGAAAACGAAACACTAAAATTGTTCTACAAAATATACATCAATTTTTTCGCACTTCAAAAATAATAAAATTTACTTCCAATTTGTTTGTTAGCCCATTTTTTTATATTGCTTACAGAAACTAGACCAAAGCAGCTATTTGTTTCGGTATAAGCACAAAAACTGCGAATTGTTAACGAATATGACTCCCAAAACTCAGATCAGTAGCTTTGGGGGTTTTTAAAACTCAATTTAAATCCGAACACAAATCGGACGAAAATACTTTGGCATGTGCACCATGCCCCTTAAGAAAATCACAATATTAGGTAAAAATTGCATCTACTTGAGGTTTGTTACCTTATAAAGCCCCATCACCTTTTGTCTCAATATTTCCACGAATTATTGCACTGAGTTTTCAACTTGAATCGATGCACTGCACTTTTAGTGTTTTTTTTTCGTTTGGAGAATTAATCTAAACAGTCACTTGCTCTCCAATTATGCCTTGACTTGTGGTCTTGCAGAGAACTGACCTTTCTCTATTCGTTTACACAGATCTAATCATCTAGTGCCTTAGCGTCGGTTTTGGTTCTCAATGCACGCTTCTAAAGCACAAGGGCTAAATAAGGGAAAACGAGATAATCTAAAGCGGTCGACACGGCACGCGCAAACTCACATGTTTTGCAGTGCGCCTATACAGCAGGCAAAACGGAACATTGTATTGGTGCCAGCAGCAGAGCCTTTTCCTCGGCCGTGCTGAGCCCTGATTTAAAGCATTAAACCTTGCTCTACCAAACAAAGCTTTCTAACGCATGCAGATTAGCTGAAGCTACAGCGCTGTTCGCATTAATAGGTCTACAAAATCACGCGAATATATGTGTCGTCACAAAAGGTTGCATACCGCCCTGTCAAAAATTCGGAGCTAAGGATATCCTGCTTTAGCCAGGTCTCGGTAAACACAATAACGTGAGATGATACTGTGAAACGATTGCTGAGCTTACTGCGTAAGCCTCAAGCATTCTGATAAGGTTAGGTTAACCCGGACGGCCCTCACGGGGCCACGCATAGGCCAATATGGCCCTTAGTTATCCGGATGTGGGGGTGTATGAACCTTCTCGAGTGTATTTATGAGGTTTCGAAATCCTTGAGGATCGAAGTGTTCTTGACAAAGGCTAACAGTTCCCCTGGCGTCCTCTTGGAGGAATCTTCCAGTGATGCCAGTACCGGGGCGCCCAGGTATCTTCTCCTAGCCCGTGAGAGAGCCGGGCAGTTGCACATGAGATGCCACTGTTGGTGATGCCTAGTTTGACGGCATGTGCCGCAGCCAGACAGTGACCTGTAAGTATTCCCACTAGCATTCTGCAGTCCTTCCGTGGTAGGTGCAGTATGTAGTGGCTGAGTTTCCTGTTGCACTCCTTGCACATGGTTTTTGAGGTTTTGTAGGTGGTTGTGTTGCTCCACCTGTTCGTTGCGTGAGTGTCGGCCTGTTTCTCTAAATCGCTTTGGAGCGTTCTAAGAGAGACAGAGACGTTCTCAGTTCTGTCGTTTTCCAGCCCAACGCCGTACTTTGCCAGAACGTCCGCCATCTCGTTACCATCAATGCCTTGATGGCTGGGAACCCAGTAGATCCGCACTGACTTAGTCGTGCTTACGATTTCTAGTGCCTCCCTGCTTGCCAAGACTTTTTGGAACTGACCGCTGACGACTGCATGGATCTTATCGCCGCCTGGCTGTCCACGAACAGGTTGATCACGTCGTGTGGGCGATCCGTAGACTGAGCAGCCTCCGCTGCTTTCCGTATCGCGAAAACTTCCGCCTGGAATATGCTGCATTGGTCCGGTAGCTTATAGGACAGCCTTATTTCAGGGTCTGTCCAGTATATGCCCGCTCCTACTCCTCCTTCCATCTTGGAGCCGTCTGTGTAGATGTTGAGGTGGTGAGTCTGGTCCCGACCCTCTTTCCAATCGTCGGGTCCCATAAATGAGGTTGTTTTGACATTCAGGCAGGTTCTGGGGATCAGTAGTCAGTTGTACTGATCATGTCTCGACCAATTGAACTGTGCCCGAATCCGTGCAACGACATGTTTCCTGATGCGACTAGGCGTTGTGCTGCCATTCCTGCAATCAGTTGCGCGTGGATGTCCAGGGGGTCAATTCCGAGCAATGGTTCGAGAGCTTTTGTTGTGGTTGATCTCCGCGCCCCTGTAATGCAGAGAATTGCCTGCCGCTGAGTTCTTTCCATAAGCTTATTGTATTCCTTTTTTTCCGTAGCCTGCCACCACACTAAGACTCCATACAGCAGAGTCGGTCGCACCACCGAGATGTAGATCCAGTGCATTAGAGCAGGTGATAGGCCCCATGTGCTGCTAAGCATCTTCTTGGATGCGTATAGCGCAATGGTGGCCTTTTTCACCCTTTCCAATACATTGGGTCTCCATGCCAGCTTTCTGTCCAATACTATGCCGAGGTATTTGACTTGTGTTTTTGGTGTCAGTCTGGTTCTGTCAATTTTCGGGGGATCCATATCGGCACCTTATATCTCTTGGTAAAGAGGATGAGGTCCGTATTGTCCGCGTTGATACTGAGTCCTACTTTTTCCGCCCACTCACATATCTCCCTAAGTGTTGATTCCATTATAGAGCTAAGGGTCGATGGACATACTCCCGTAATAATTATGCTTACGTCGTCCGCATAAGCCGTTATTTTTGGGGCTCTCCTCTCGAATCTCTTTATTAGGTCGTTGTTTGGTTACGCAGCCAAATACATAGATTCTAGAGAGTGGTGCAGCAGTAGAGTAAATCCTTATTATTGTTCGTTGTTTGCACTGCCCACTGTATTAAATTGTCATCTACCTACAAACATATGTAAACATTCATGCTCCCGCACCGCAGCATGCCTATGCAGGCGTTCTCTCGCTTCTTCATCTCGCACCTTTCTTTCTTTCGCCTTCGCTACCACTCTCTCTCTGTATATCAATCGCTCGTACTCGGCTAAGCAGCAGCCCGAGCTTCTTTCGCTTCTTTCGTTCTCTCTCTCGCTTGCATTAGGGCACGGGCAATTCGGTCCGCCTGCCCACTCTTAGTCTTGATCTTGCAATCACTTCTTGCACATCGTCTTGGAATCGAGCTATTTAATCCGACACCGTCTTGAACCGACCCCCGCGTCTTCAATCTGACCCCGTCTTGCATCCAGCTAACTATCCCTTCTAATCTACTACACTACAATAAACTGTTAATATATATTACTGAATAATCATCGTCTTTTAGTAACCTCGCAAAACAACGCTACTGAAAAAGCTCAGTAGCTCAACAGTCGTCAACCACCAGATTCCATAGGAGGGGCGACAGGACCCCACCCTGAGGTGTGCGTCTGTGCGCCCCTTTCACCATGGAAGCGGTGCCCCACTCTGAATACGCCCGTCTGCAACTTAGCAGGTTCTTAATCCAGAGGTTGATTGCGGGATGTTTGTTGGTCGCTTCTAGGCGATCCATTATCTCGTTCGTATTCACGTTGTTGAATGCTCCGGATATGTCTACGAACACTCCTAGTGCATACTTTTTATTATGAAGGGCTCTCTCGATGGTGGCTACTAGCGAATGCAGTGCCGTCTCTACCGATTTCCCTTTCGTGTAGGCGTGCTGGTTGGTTGACATCTGTCCCCCTACATCGTTCCTGATGTGTAGATCCAGCAGCTTTTCTAGAGTTTTGAGTAGAAAGGATGTGAGGCTTATCGGTCTATAATCCTTAGGACTCATATGGCTGCTCTTTCCTGCCTTAGGAAGGAAGACAATCCTCGAGGTCCTCCATTGGATAGGGATATAGCCTGTGCTCAGGCAAGCTGAGTATATTGCAGAGAGCCATGGGGTGATCGCGTCTTTGGTCACCTGTAGCATGGCTGGAAATATACCGTCTAGTCCAGGTGCTTTAGTACCCGCAAAGGAGTCTATAGCCCAGTGGATTCTCTTAGACGATATGAGATCTGTTGGAGGATGCTGTTCCTCAGTTGCTAGGTACTGATGCTCTGTGGCGTCAGCAACCGTGGTGCATCCTGGGAAGTGATCCTCCATCAGTGCTGTTAGGGCTTCTTCGCTGTCCTCAGTCCACTGTCCATCATTTCGTCTCAGCTGACTCTGTATGGTCGGTTGCTTCGATAGTAACTTCCGGAGTCTAGCCGTTTCTGGGACTTTCTCGATATTGGAGCAGAAGTTCCTCCACGAGTTTCTTTGTGCCCGGCGTATTTCCTTCTTGTATTCCCTGAGTAGGGTTTTGTATTCCTCATTGATTATCTCATCGTTCGTCAGTTTGACGATTTTGAAGAACTCTTTGAGGTTGTTTCTTTGAAGCGATAAGTCCCGGTTCCACCAAAGTGGTTTGGTCCTCTTCTTCGTTCTCGAGGGTGGGCATGATGCGTGGTAAGCATCCAGTAGTTCCTTAGATAGTGTCTCTAGGGACGTCTCTATGTCTTCCGGAGATTTCACTGTGCCCGGCCGAGTCGCGAGCTTCGAGGTAACTGTCTTTTTAAACTTTTCCCAGTTTGTGTTCCGGGGGTTTCTATAGACAGTTATCTTCGGAGTGTGTTTAAATTCGCACTTAAACTGAATGTACTTGTGGTCCGAGAAGGATGGTCTTTCGCGGACTCTCCAGTCAGATACCAAAGTACTCTTTCTCGTTACGAGTGTTAGGTCTAGCACGTTAGACGAGGTGGGACCTACGAAGGTGTGTTCCTCTCCCACGTTTGCTACATCTAGGTTAGTTGATAGTATAAAGTCTAGAAGTGACTCACCTCGGTCGTTGATATCGGGGCTTCCCCACACGCTATGGTGGGCGTTTGCGTCCGTACCAACTAAGAGCTGCTGGTCCTTCGGGCTGGCATGCGCCACCAGACTCCTTAGCTCTTCCGGTGGAGTCGGTCTGTCGTGTGCCATATAGCAGGAAGCTACCACCAGGCGCTTGTCCTCGCTTTCGAGCATCACCGCAGTTAGGTCGTCAGTGCTGTAATGAGACATTAGGTAAGCGTGGATGCCCTTTCGTACAAGTACGGCGGTTCTGATCCTGCTTACCGATGGTGGGTGAAAGAGGTGGTAATTAGGGGACTTTAGTCCGGCCACGGCATTGCCAGAGGCAATCCATGGCTCCTGGACCAAAGCTATGTCGACGGGCCCTTGCTCCAAGGCAATAAGGAGCTCCGCCGACGCGAGCTTACTCTTATGAAGGTTGAGCTGCAGCACCCTCACTGTCATGAGTGGCTGGCTCAACCTCCATCGACGGGTTGACTATCACGGTCAGGTCTCCGTCCTCCTCCTCTTCCTCCGAGTCGTCCAGCGCAAGCCCCTGGGTGGCCTCCAAGATGGACTCCAGACCGAGGTCCTTTTCCACCTCTCCTACCTGGAGGGTGTGCGCGTCCGTGTCTTCGGGGTGGCACTTCTTGAGGCGGAGGTACACACTCCCCATGCCCCATGCCATCTTCCCGAATCGGGGGTACAGCAAATCCTCTGCCTCCTTGCTGATCTGGAGGATCGCACTTTGGCCCCCTCGTTGTATAGTGGGCTGCCAATGTGCAGTATCCTCCAATTCGCCGTTGGCACGTCTGGATTCTGCCGCTGTAGCAGCTTCAGCGCACGGTCCCCTTGGATTGCGATGGGGAAGAGTACCTTCGCCTTTGGTATGGACGGGATTAACTCCCTGTCCACCACCTCCAGTCTGGCCCCCTCCCACAACGCCTCCAGTTGGCAGACCGTTTGCGTCAGCCACTTGAGTGTGGGGTCGTCCATACATTTGAGTATTTTGACCCCGTTCAGCCACCCAGCACCATCGAACGTGGGCATGGGGGCCGTTGGGTCCTCCTCCATTCTCCCGAACAGCGATTCCACGAGCTGCGCGTGCACCATCTTCCACCGCGCCGCCGTCATCTTTCCGTTCTCGTCGCTCCGGTCAATGAGTGCCACGATCAAGTGTCGTTTGGTCACCTCACTGACCTTCGGCTTCTTTGCCTTTTTGGGTGGAGGTCCCGCCACCTTAGGCCCGCGTTGCCGCTTGCTTGCCGGAGTGTCCTTGATGGCGCTCTCGGTCGAGCGTTGCCTTTTGGTGGCGAGAATCTCCTCCACCTTATTGGCAAATTCGTCCTTCGACGCCTTTATCTGCGGCATCTTCTGCTCGGCCCAGGCTAGCTTGGACTTCTCCTCTTGGGAGAGGTCCTCTCTGCCTTGGAGCCGGCTTCTAATCTTGAGCGCCGCCTTGTATTGTGCCTTCGCCTTCATTCCCTCCCGCGAACGCTTCGGCCCTTCCCTACGCAGGGAGCTGGAACCAGGTTCGGGCGAGCGAAGAAGGCTATCTTCCTCCGTCTTGCTGACCGAGAGCACGCTCTCCAGGTCCGAGTCTGTTTCGACTGCAGCACCTGTGCGGCTCAGCCTGGAGTGAGTCCGTTTTTTGGCAGTAGCATTACAACTGACATGACCTGCTCCCGCCATGTCCGAGGTGTGACCGCTGGCGACACGCAGAGAGAATTGCTCCTCCCCGTGCCCGCCGGTGGTAGCAGTCACGCTTTCCACCGACGTTTGGGTTGACATCCCAACCCGTGTTTGACCGTCTTGCCGCTCCATTATTGGCCCGAGGGTCCATACCGGTTGATGTTTTTCGGGGGGACCACCCCCTAGCGTTTTATGCCTACCCGCCAGGCACCTCCAGCCATGGCCATGGTTCAGTTCCCCCAATTTTTGGTCGGGAAGACCTGGACCTGGCCTTGGCTAGACACTGCATTGCCACGGACAGAGCAAGTGGCAATGCATTACCCGATCCGGGATAATGCAGTGCCCATTGCCCAGCCGAGACCCTCGGGGAGGGTTCAGCTGGAGGATTTTCGCCAGCCGAATTCTGATAAGTTACTAATAGAAAATTGGTTCGTTTTTGTATGGGTAGAAGTAAAACGGGAGCTTAGCCTAATACTCTTTCCCAGCCAGTAAAAATTCTCCAGGAAAAATCGGGAAGGAAAGTGGTTTTGAATAGAGTCGGGGGGACTATCTCACTGGCATAAGGTAGCTGGAATGGCCACACCCGGTGGTCCGGGCGGTCCCTTTACTGCTGGTATCGGAATTGACGACATAGGTAGTGAGTTCGGCGCGGACTCGACGGAAATTAACGCAAAAAACGTTATACATATATCAGGTATAAAAAGTTATTAAAAAAAATCACAGAATCAAAAGTCAGTTGTGAAACATTACAGTAATTCACACATTTTCACTTGTCCTGTAAATTGCTACTACTTAATATTAAAAGTCTAACATTCGTCAAGCCAGGTCAGGAGGAACCAGGCGTATTTTACGCGAAAAAAAACTTGAAGCGGAGCGATTAAAGGTACGAGTGCTGCAGCAACAACAATACCTAAAGAAGGCCAATACAATCATGGCGAATTTGGCTGTATCACGTATAAAGCAAGAATTCAAAGAAGGGATGCGCAGCGAGGAGGTAAGTGGAGATATGGTTCCTTGGGGCGACGAGTGTGTTGAAGCAATAATGATACTGCCCTACTAATTGCTTGTCATTTTCTCTGACAGATCGAACAGTGTCCTATTAAGATCGAGCTTGTCAATGACAGTTGGACTAATCTTTGGGGCGAGATAGCCGGCCCTTTGGACACACCATACGAAGGGGGAAAGTTTATTCTGGATATTAAGGTGCCTGAGACTTATCCCTTCAGTCCGCCAAAGGTGGGTATTCCTAAAGCAGCACTAAACCAACGGTAGATGGCTAATGAAAGCTGCGTCTTGTCAGCAGGTACGTTTTATCACGCGCATTTGGCACCCAAATCTTTGTGCTGAGACTGGCGTCATTCGCCTGGATATACTCAAGGACAACTGGGTAGCGGCGATGACGTTGCGCACTGTGTGTCTGTCCGTGCAGGCCTTGCTGGACGCTGCCGAGCCCGACGATCCCTTGGACGATGAAGTGGCACACCAATTTAAGCAAAATTACGACATGTTTCGGCTTACTGCCAAGCACTGGACCAACGTATACGCAGGCGGTCCCCTTAAGTTTCCAGACTGCGATGAAAAAATACAACGTCTCAGGAACATGGGCATTAACGAGCATGAAGCGCGCCGCGTCGTCTCCATCGAGAATTGGAACTTGGAAAATGCCACCGAGGAGTGCCTGTTCGGTTTGCCTGCTATAAGACCACAGTCGTAACACATCAACAATAGCCAAACAGCTACCGAAAAGTATCACTAAATTCAAGCCGTGATTTACCATGACCAGTTTACCCAAAGTTCTTTATTTGTCGACCAGATTTAACACGAACCGAACAAGGGCTGGGAGCTCGCTGATACTGGTGCAGAAGGAGCCACAAGACCCGACTTGAGTTATTCAAACACAATTCTACTTCATGATCACCTATTATATCGTTTCCTTCATGATAACCTATTATATCGTTTCTGTTTGGTTTTTGTTTCTTTGAATTGTACCTACATGTGTTCGCCGGGTCTTCTGCTACAGGTGCGTATTAGGCACTCTCCGCAATCCTTTCAATCATGCCTGTTTAGTGCAGCTGTTCTAACGGTGCAATAGCGCTGTTAGCACCCCAGGGACGGAGTCAGCTATCGCTCTCCGTTAACAGCCTGTTCCAGCTCTCGCTTTCGCCCTCGCTCTGTTCTCCCTTTTACGATCCACTCGGTTTTTGAGCACCGCTCTTAGCTTCTTAGCTAGCACTTAGTAGTGTTTGCGCTTACACGCCCCGCTCGAACCGGTCGTTAATCCTTTACGTGTGTACGAAATCGCGGGGAACTTTACTTCATTAATTAAAAGAAAAAATTATATTAAAAAAATTAATTATTAATTAAGTTTTTAGGCATAGATTAACTTTTAAATTTTATATTTGGAAGTGACTGCGATATTTAGTGATTTCGGCACATCTACCACACATGGAATCCCCCCAGTTCTTCACAAATGTACGGAACAATGGAGCACCATTCGGACCCAGCTTTTTGACACAAAAACATTCCTATTTTTGGACCTAAAGCCACTAGTCCTTTTCTTTAAGATCTCCTTAAGGTAACCTATGGTACTTAGGTGTGATATACTACCAGGTCATTCCATCAACGGCACTTTGCTGTCCAGTAACCATTTCTTGGTCAGCATTTAGGAGTGATTCGGGTCATAATCCTGCTGTTACTCCACTTTATAGACATTCAGCATTATGTTGTCGACTGTATTTGTGTACATTTGTTTCTTTATCCAACGTATTGGACAAATAACGGAATGGGTAAAGCATCCCCACAACATTATATCCCCACCACCATACATACCGCTTTAACAGAATACCCTTAGGTCGTGGGCAGTAGTAATAAGATGACTAATAGGAAGTTTCCCAACAAATCTATGCACATTAGTTTCATCTGACTACTACACATTTTTCCAACTTGGTCACAATAAATGCACTTTCGGAAAATTTACTCGATCTCTAAACATGTTTGCTTCATAAGGATTGGTATATTTCGAACTATATAAATCGACATAAATCAGCCTATTTCTTATAGTACGACTACTAAACTGTAAATTAACTTTATTTTATAGATCTTCCGACGAGAGATATGTTTTTTATTTTTTTTTTTAACAATGCGCTTTATGGAATGTTTAGTGATGTTGACCGCTTTCTTCCGTGTGTGACTCGTTATTATACCCGTATTCGAAGAGTTTTATTTGTGGTAAAAGTGGATGTGTGTAACGCAGAGAAGGACAATTTTCCGACCCCATAAAGTATATATGTATATTCTTGATCAGCATCAATAGCCAAATCGATATAGCCATGTCTATCTGTCCGTCTGTCTGTCTGTCTGTCTGTCTGTCTGTCTGTCTGTCCGTCTTGATGAGCGCCTAGATCTCAGAGACTATAAGAGCTAGAGCAACCAAATTTTGTTTCGAGCCTCATGTGATATCTCACTGTTACAAGTGTATTTCAAAATTTCGTTCCGCCTTCCGCTTTCAGTTGCTTCCCCCACCTCCTATGGCGTTGCTAACGTTACTTATTCTCTTTCTCGCTCGCACACACTCTGCCCTGAGCAGTCCGCGAGTGCCCTCTCGCGGAGGAGATGTAGAATCAAAATGGTAGATGTACAATATTTGTTCTAGTTAAAAGATGTAGCGCAAAAACGTTAAATGTAAAATTTTAAAATTTCTATTTAAATTTCAATCATAAGCTCACAAATTTATATACTCAGGCAGGCTCCGGCTTTCACTTTCACCAAAAAAATGTGATTTACTTTTCAAAACGAAAAGTTAGGCACACGTGAAATGCATGACTTTTCCGTTTTCAAAACGGAAACAAATTCCTCGCCGAAATGAAAAGTAAACGTTTTTTTATACAACTAAATTAATCTTAATTGCAAAAGGAAAACATAACAGAGGCCTTTTTATATGACCTGGCACTAACGCGTGGGTATAACAGCAGTACATTTCGCGCTTAGCAGTACAAAGTGTAAAAGATTTCACATAAGTGGATTCCAGAGCGCGTCGAAATAAAAAGTCATACTTTTTGCTGAAAAGTGAATGTGAAAAACGGAGCCTGACTGCCTGACTGACTGAGTACGGGTATAAAAGAAGAGTCGCGACTAGTCACACGTTCCTTCTCTTTTTTATACCCGTACTCAAAGAGTTAAGGGGTATATTGTATTTGTGATAAAGGGGAATGTGTGTAACGCAGAAAAGGAACATTTTCCGACCACATAAACTATCTATATTCTTGATCAGCATCAATAGCCGAGCCGATAGAGCCATGACTGTCTGTCCGTCTTGATGAGCGCCTAGATCTCAGAGACTATAAGAGCTAGAGCAACCAAATTTTGCCACGAGATGAGATGACAAATGTTCCGTTGCTCTCGTTAGGCACTTGGAGCGACTTAGTATGGCAGTGTCATCAGCAAATGTCGAAGTTGTTGTTAGCCTGTTTGTCGGTAGATCTGCTGTGAAGATGATGTAAAGTGTCGGTCCAAGCACGCTGCCTTGGGGTACACCAGCTTCAATTGAATGATATTCAGAGAGGAAATCTTTGCATCGTACTGCGAAACTTCTTTGCTGTAGGTATGACTCCAATATTCCATGGATTTTCTGTGGAAGTAATATTTTAATTTAAGATTAAGCCTTCTAGCCAAACGCGGTCGAAAGCCTGGGCGACATCCAGAAAAAAAACCCCGAAGCAATACTCCCGTCTTTCAATTGCATTTCTTATCTCTGAAGTCATGCGGTTTACTTGTTCAATGGTTCCATGGTTTTCTTGAAATCAAAATTGGTGCATCGGGATGGCACCGTTGCTGTGTAGGTGTTGTTTAATATGATTCAGGAGTAGATTTTCAAAAATCTTTGATAGGCAAGGCAGCAGACTGATAGGTCTATATGATGATGGCTTGGACTTGTCTTTTCCGGCTTTATGGATCTTGGTCATGACTGATTTCCTCCATTCTTGAGGATAATAGCCCCATTTCATCATGTTGTTGAATATCATGGTGAGGAAATATACTGCACAGATCGGCAATTCTATGATCATTTTAGGGAGATGAAATATCGCGTAATCGCGTAACAGCAGTTCAATGTGCCTAGAAACACGACTGTTGTTGGAAAGTTTATTAGCTGCTAATATTGGTGTAGAGTGTTTTGCCGCCAGTAAAATTGCGGATACTAATGCTTCAACAGAGCTATCAATGCCATTTTTACCACAAATGTTTGGGCAGCCATCGATATGGGAGCTTATATACTTCCGGTATTTAAGCCAATCTGTTTTGCTAGATGTTAGAAAGTATGGGCGTTCCGAAAGCTGTGGATGATCATAAAGTTGAAGTAGAATGGGCGAGTGATCAGATGACAGATCTGTTAAGTGTTCTACATGGATCTGATCTTGTAGTACTCTTCGTGTAACTGCAAAATCAATCAAGTCGGGTTGTTTCTTCGGATCTGTGCGCCAATATGTAGGCTTGCTCGGAGAGATAAAGTCTAGTTTGTTTCTTTGCGTTATTATAGCGTTATATAGTTGTCTTCCTTTTGGGTTGGTAGGTCGAGATCTCCAATGGGTGTGCTTGGCATTTTATTCACCAGCTGCTATAAATCGGTCACCTAATAGGTCGAAGAATTTTATAAATTCTGATTCGAAAATGCAGAAGCGCGGTTAGGTTTATGTAGCCGCTCTGAATCTCGATATGAATTGATATTGCCTGTAGATAAGGTGTAGCAAATGATGGCAACGGATAATGCTTTATGATATTATTGATCAGAACGCCAGTACCTCCATGTGCCTTACCATCGGGATGATTAGTCGCATAGAAGTTATAGCCATCAAGGTGAAAATAATTTTTATTTGTTAGTTGAGTCTCTGATATGAGCATGGCGTCGATGTCGTGTTAAGCGAGTAATTGCAAGAGCTCGCAATTGTGCTGAGAAATTCCATTTGCATTCCAGAAAGATATATTTACACAACCCATTTAAACAGATTTCTGTTTTAGTAGGAGCTCCAGGAGGAGATTTAATTGCGCATAAGCTCCTGTATCGTTTGTTGTATTGCTATCATTGTGTTTGTTATAGTTACCAGCATTGACTCGATTGCCACTAGGCAATTGGGACGGATTTGTAGGGGTATGCTGGGCAGTAATTTCTGGGATCTGATTTGATGCCTGATGCTGCATTATTCCTGCAGTGGTTTATTAAGGTGTCGGCTTAGAGGCTGAGGCGTGCGACCCGTTGTTGTAACTTAACGCCTGAGCAAAAGAAACTTCTGGAGTCGTAGTTGATGGAATATATGGTAAGTTTTGTCGGACGACTGGGTTTCGTGCTGCAGCTATCTGTTGGCTTAGGCGATTTTTTAATTCTTTATAAACAGGACACCCTCTATAGTTGGCAGTGTGGTTTCCCCCACAGTTGCTACATTTTTTGGCAGATGGGTCTTCCTTGTTTACGGGACAGGCCTCAGTGAGATGGACATCCCCACAGGCAACGCAGACTGCCCGTAGAGTGCAATAAGTTTTCGTGTGCCCATATTCCTGGCAATTTGAGCATTGGACTGGTCCATTTCGTTTGTACGGTTCCTCAACGGTGATCCTACGGTGCAGTAGATATTGACGCTTGTAGATTTGGTGAACTTCATTTTTACTTACATATATGCATACTGCAAGGTGCCAGTTCTACCTTGAACTTTGGCTGGGGAATTTTGTTTCTATTAATCATGTTCATAGCCATTTTGACCTCGAAGCCCTTATCGTTAAGTCCATCTATTATCTCATTTATTGGAACTGTTGGTTCGATTCCTTTAATGACCACTTGTAATCCTTTGCTACTTTTAAGTTGGTAGGTGTAGTAAATAATTTTTTTCATTTTCGAGGTATTTGACTACTGACCGATAGTTTTGTTCGTCTTTGACTTGTATTTTTGTTTCATTTATGTTCCCCCTTTTTATAGAGGTGACATAGAAATGTGTCTGCGCCAATTTTATCTGATAATTTTTTAACTAGCTCAGCACAACTTGCCTGCCGAACATAGCCCACGAAAATCAAAAAATCACGTAATAAAGATTAATAGAATTAAGATTAAAGGAAAAAAAATGTCAACGAATAAGAGCACTAGCTCGGTAAAATTCACAAGCACTGTAACCAAAGCCAAAATGAGCCAAGCCCGGCAGCAGCAACAAGACGAGCGTCGGCTCTTGCAAATAAAAAGCAACGCTTACTTAGCAGTACCAACAAAAACTGCAACACTGCAAGTGAACGAGGAAAGAGCACGCTCTCTCTCCCCTGCATTGCAAAGTGGGTCATGGAGTGCTCAGTGCCCATCCCCCGATTCTTACGGCCTCGCCAATGATTTGCTAATAGCAACGACCATAAGCACAATGCCCTCGCTTAAAACGGTGACATCGACCACAGAAACGACAATAGCTACAACAACACTCCAAGGGCAACGATCGCTGCTGGTGAACCAGATCTTCGTGTAACTGCAAAATCAATCAAGTCGGGTTGTTTCTTCGGATCTGTGCGCCAATATGTAGGCTTGCTCGGAGAGATAAAGTCTAGTTTGTTTCTTTGCGTTATTATAGCGTTATATAGTTGTCTTCCTTTTGGGTTGGTAGGTCGAGATCTCCAATGGGTGTGCTTGGCATTTTATTCACCAGCTGCTATAAATCGGTCACCTAATAGGTCGAAGAATTTTATAAATTCTGATTCGAAAATGCAGAAGCGCGGTTAGGTTTATGTAGCCGCTCTGAATCTCGATATGAATTGATATTGCCTGTAGATAAGGTGTAGCAAATGATGGCAACGGATAATGCTTTATGATATTATTGATCAGAACGCCAGTACCTCCATGTGCCTTACCATCGGGATGATTAGTCGCATAGAAGTTATAGCCATCAAGGTGAAAATAATTTTTATTTGTTAGTTGAGTCTCTGATATGAGCATGGCGTCGATGTCGTGTTAAGCGAGTAATTGCAAGAGCTCGCAATTGTGCTGAGAAATTCCATTTGCATTCCAGAAAGATATATTTACACAACCCATTTAAACAGATTTCTGTTTTAGTAGGAGCTCCAGGAGGAGATTTGATTGCGCATAAGCTCCTGTATCGTTTGTTGTATTGCTATCATTATGTTTGTTATAGTTACCAGCATTGACTCGATTGCCACTAGGCAATTGGGACGGATTTGTAGGGGTATGCTGGGCAGTAATTTCTGGGATCTGATTTGATGCCTGATGCTGCATTATTCCTGCAGTGGTTTATTAAGGTGTCGGCTTAGAGGCTGAGGCGTGCGACCCGTTGTTGTAACTTAACGCCTGAGCAAAAGAAACTTCTGGAGTCGTAGTTGATGGAATATATGGTAAGTTTTGTCGGACGACTGGGTTTCGTGCTGCAGCTATCTGTTGGCTTAGGCGATTTTTTAATTCTTTATAAACAGGACACCCTCTATAGTTGGCAGTGTGGTTTCCCCCACAGTTGCTACATTTTTTGGCAGATGGGTCTTCCTTGTTTACGGGACAGGCCTCAGTGAGATGGACATCCCCACAGGCAACGCAGACTGCCCGTAGAGTGCAATAAGTTTTCGTGTGCCCATATTCCTGGCAATTTGAGCATTGGACTGGTCCATTTCGTTTGTACGGTTCCTCAACGGTGATCCTACGGTGCAGTAGATATTGACGCTTGTAGATTTGGTGAACTTCATTTTTACTTACATATATGCATACTGCAAGGTGCCAGTTCTACCTTGAACTTTGGCTGGGGAATTTTGTTTCTATTAATCATGTTCATAGCCATTTTGACCTCGAAGCCCTTATCGTTAAGTCCATCTATTATCTCATTTATTGGAACTGTTGGTTCGATTCCTTTAATGACCACTTGTAATCCTTTGCTACTTTTAAGTTGGTAGGTGTAGTAAATAATTTTTTTCATTTTCGAGGTATTTGACTACTGACCGATAGTTTTGTTCGTCTTTGACTTGTATTTTTGTTTCATTTATGTTCCCCCTTTTTATAGAGGTGACATAGAAATGTGTCTGCGCCAATTTTATCTGATAATTTTTTAACTAGCTCAGCACAACTTGCCTGCCGAACATAGCCCACGAAAATCAACAAATCACGTAATAAAGATTAATAGAATTAAGATTAAAGGAAAAAAAATGTCAACGCATAAGAGCACTAGCTCGGTAAAATTCACAAGCACTGTAACCAAAGCCAAAATGAGCCAAGCCCGGCAGCAGAAACAAGACGAGCGTCGGCTCTTGCAAATAAAAAGCAACGCTTACTTAGCAGTACCAACAAAAACTGCAACACTGCAAGTGAACGAGGAAAGAGCACGCTCTCTCTCCCCTGCATTGCAAAGTGGGTCATGGAGTGCTCAGTGCCCATCCCCCGATTCTTACGGCCTCGCCAATGATTTGCTAATAGCAACGACCATAAGCACAATGCCCTCGCTTAAAACGGTGACATCGACCACAGAAACGACAATAGCTACAACAACACTCCAGGGGCAACGATCGCTGCTGGTGAACCAGATCTTCGTGTAACTGCAAAATCAATCAAGTCGGGTTGTTTCTTCGGATCTGTGCGCCAATATGTAGGCTTGCTCGGAGAGATAAAGTCTAGTTTGTTTCTTTGCGTTATTATAGCGTTATATAGTTGTCTTCCTTTTGGGTTGGTAGGTCGAGATCTCCAATGGGTGTGCTTGGCATTTTATTCACCAGCTGCTATAAATCGGTCACCTAATAGGTCGAAGAATTTTATAAATTCTGATTCGAAAATGCAGAAGCGCGGTTAGGTTTATGTAGCCGCTCTGAATCTCGATATGAATTGATATTGCCTGTGGATAAGGTGTAGCAAATGATGGCAACGGATAATGCTTTATGATATTATTGATCAGAACGCCAGTACCTCCATGTGCCTTACCATCGGGATGATTAGTCGCATAGAAGTTATAGCCATCAAGGTGAAAATAATTTTTATTTGTTAGTTGAGTCTCTGATATGAGCATGGCGTCGATGTCGTGTTAAGCGAGTAATTGCAAGAGCTCGCAATTGTGCTGAGAAATGCCATTTGCATTCCAGAAAGATATATTTACACAACCCATTTAAACAGATTTCTGTTTGAGTAGGAGCTCCAGGAGGAGATTTGATTGCGCATAAGCTCCTGTATCGTTTGTTGTATTGCTATCATTGTGTTTGTTATAGTTACCAGCATTGACTCGATTGCCACTAGGCAATTGGGACGGATTTGTAGGGGTATGCTGGGCAGTAATTTCTGGGATCTGATTTGATGCCTGATGCTGCATTATTCCTGCAGTGGTTTATTAAGGTGTCGGCTTAGAGGCTGAGGCGTGCGACCCGTTGTTGTAACTTAACGCCTGAGCAAAAGAAACTTCTGGAGTCGTAGTTGATGGAATATATGGTAAGTTTTGTCGGACGACTGGGTTTCGTGCTGCAGCTATCTGTTGGCTTAGGCGATTTTTTAATTCTTTATAAACAGGACACCCTCTATAGTTGGCAGTGTGGTTTCCCCCACAGTTGCTACATTTTTTGGCAGATGGGTCTTCCTTGTTTACGGGACAGGACTCAGTGAGATGGACATCCCCACAGGCAACGCAGACTGCCCGTAGAGTGCAATAAGTTTTCGTGTGCCCATATTCCTGGCAATTTGTGCATTGGACTGGTCCATTTCGTTTGTGCGGTTCCTCAACGGTGATCCTACGGTGCAGTAGATATTGACGCTTGTAGATTTGGTGAACTTCATTTTTACTTACATATATGCATACTGCAAGGTGCCAGTTCTACCTTGAACTTTGGCTGGGGAATTTTGTTTCTATTAATCATGTTCATAGCCATTTTGACCTCGAAGCCCTTATCGTTAAGTCCATCTATTATCTCATTTATTGGAACTGTTGGTTCGATTCCTTCAATGACCACTTGTAATCCTTTGCTACTTTTAAGTTGGTAGGTGTAGTAAATAATTTTTTTCATTTTCGAGGTATTTGACTACTGACCGATAGTTTTGTTCGTCTTTGACTTGTATTTTTGTTTCATTTATGTTCCCCCTTTTTATAGAGGTGACATAGAAATGTGTCTGCGCCAATTTTATCTGATAATTTTTTAACTAGCTCAGCACAACTTGCCTGCCGAACATAGCCCACGAAAATCAACAAATCACGTAATAAAGATTAATAGAATTAAGATTAAAGGAAAAAAAATGTCAACGCATAAGAGCACTAGCTCGGTAAAATTCACAAGCACTGTAACCAAAGCCAAAATGAGCCAAGCCCGGCAGCAGAAACAAGACGAGCGTCGGCTCTTGCAAATAAAAAGCAACGCTTACTTAGCAGTACCAACAAAAACTGCAACACTGCAAGTGAACGAGGAAAGAGCACGCTCTCTCTCCCCTGCATTGCAAAGTGGGTCATGGAGTGCTCAGTGCCCATCCCCCGATTCTTACGGCCTCGCCAATGATTTGCTAATAGCAACGACCATAAGCACAATGCCCTCGCTTAAAACGGTGACATCGACCACAGAAACGACAATAGCTACAACAACACTCCAAGGGCAACGATCGCTGCTGGTGAACCAGATCTTCGTGTAACTGCAAAATCAATCAAGTCGGGTTGTTTCTTCGGATCTGTGCGCCAATATGTAGGCTTGCTCGGAGAGATAAAGTCTAGTTTGTTTCTTTGCGTTATTATAGCGTTATATAGTTGTCTTCCTTTTGGGTTGGTAGGTCGAGATCTCCAATGGGTGTGCTTGGCATTTTATTCACCAGCTGCTATAAATCGGTCACCTAATAGGTCGAAGAATTTTATAAATTCTGATTCGAAAATGCAGAAGCGCGGTTAGGTTTATGTAGCCGCTCTGAATCTCGATATGAATTGATATTGCCTGTAGATAAGGTGTAGCAAATGATGGCAACGGATAATGCTTTATGATATTATTGATCAGAACGCCAGTACCTCCATGTGCCTTACCATCGGGATGATTAGTCGCATAGAAGTTATAGCCATCAAGGTGAAAATAATTTTTATTTGTTAGTTGAGTCTCTGATATGAGCATGGCGTCGATGTCGTGTTAAGCGAGTAATTGCAAGAGCTCGCAATTGTGCTGAGAAATGCCATTTGCATTCCAGAAAGATATATTTACACAACCCATTTAAACAGATTTCTGTTTGAGTAGGAGCTCCAGGAGGAGATTTGATTGCGCATAAGCTCCTGTATCGTTTGTTGTATTGCTATCATTGTGTTTGTTATAGTTACCAGCATTGACTCGATTGCCACTAGGCAATTGGGACGGATTTGTAGGGGTATGCTGGGCAGTAATTTCTGGGATCTGATTTGATGCCTGATGCTGCATTATTCCTGCAGTGGTTTATTAAGGTGTCGGCTTAGAGGCTGAGGCGTGCGACCCGTTGTTGTAACTTAACGCCTGAGCAAAAGAAACTTCTGGAGTCGTAGTTGATGGAATATATGGTAAGTTTTGTCGGACGACTGGGTTTCGTTCTGCAGCTATCTGTTGGCTTAGGCGATTTTTTAATTCTTTATAAACAGGACACCCTCTATAGTTGGCAGTGTGGTTTCCCCCACAGTTGCTACATTTTTTGGCAGATGGGTCTTCCTTGTTTACGGGACAGGCCTCAGTGAGATGGACATCCCCACAGGCAACGCAGACTGCCCGTAGAGTGCAATAAGTTTTCGTGTGCCCATATTCCTGGCAATTTGTGCATTGGACTGGTCCATTTCGTTTGTGCGGTTCCTCAACGGTGATCCTTCGGTGCAGTAGATATTGACGCTTGTAGATTTGGTGAACTTCATTTTTACTTACATATATGCATACTGCAAGGTGCCAGTTCTACCTTGAACTTTGGCTGGGGAATTTTGTTTCTTTTAATCATGTTCATAGCCATTTTGACCTCGAAGCCCTTATCGTTAAGTCCATCTATTATCTCATTTATTGGAACTGTTGGTTCGATTCCTTTTATGACCACTTGTAATCCTTTGCTACTTTTAAGTTGGTAGGTGTAGTAAATAATTGTTTTCATTTTCGAGGTATTTGACTACTGACCGATAGTTTTGTTCGTCTTTGATTTGTATTTTTGTTTCATTTATGTTCCCCCTTTTTATAGAGGTGACATAGAAATGTGTCTGCGCCAATTTTATCTGATAATTTTTTAACTAGCTCAGCACAACTTGCCTGCCGAACATAGCCCACGAAAATCAACAAATCACGTAATAAAGATTAATAGAATTAAGATTAAAGGAAAAAAAATGTCAACGCATAAGAGCACTAGCTCGGTAAAATTCACAAGCACTGTAACCAAAGCCAAAATGAGCCAAGCCCGGCAGCAGCAACAAGACGAGCGTCGGCTCTTGCAAATAAAAAGCAACGCTTACTTAGCAGTACCAACAAAAACAGCAACACTGCAAGTGAACGAGGAAAGAGCACGCTCTCTCTCCCCTGCATTGCAAAGTGGGTCATGGAGTGCTCAGTGCCCATCCCCCGATTCTTACGGCCTCGCCAATGATTTTCTAATAGCAACGACCATAAGCACAATGCCCTCGCTTAAAACGGTGACATCGACCACAGAAACGACAATAGCTACAACAACAACTACAACAACAAAAACTACAACAACAACAACTTCAACTGCTCAACGCCCGGTATTGTCGACCCACTGCGACAATCCCCACCACTCCCAGCCGATAAGCTAAAAAAACGCTAACGTAGCGTTAATTCAGACCGGGCTCGATCGGTACGTACAAATTAAGCGAAAATTGAGCCCGCAAGCTGCGAAGAAATAAATGAAACTAAAATACAAGTGAAAGACGAAGAAAACTATCGATGTTGAGCTACTGAGCTTTTTCAGTAGCGGTTTAATTGAATTAATAAAGAGCCGAGATTTTTGATTAAATTTATGTTTATTGACATTTGTTAGCGGCAGTACGCGTTTGTATAATTAGGTGTAAGTATAGACCGAAGGTCGAGACGATCGCTACCAGCCTGATCGCAGGGCCGGCGGACCGAATTGCCCGTGCCCTAATGCAAGCGATAGAGACAGAACGAAAGAAGCGATAGAAGCTCGGGCTGCTAAGCCGAGTACGAGCGATTGATACACAGAGAGAGTGGTAGCGAAGGCGAAAGAAAGAAGCAAGCGAGGTGCACATATAGACCGCGATTCGTATGTCAGCAATTGACTGAATATTTGCGTATGTATATATGCGACGACAGAAAGTGCGAGAGATAGCAAAGGCATAGCTCGGCGCGGCTCATTAGCCGAGCACGAGCGGTAGATGACGAATGAGCGAGAGCGCTGCTTAAACGCAGCAGGTGCAGCAGCAGCACGGAAGCAGCGACGTCGCTGCCAAGAACAGCCGCTGCCGGGCGTAGGCATATACGTTATGCTGCCTGACCCGACAATCGATCAGTGGTCAAATACCTCGAAAACGAAAAATTGAATTACTACACCTACAAGACACCTGGCAGTATGCACATAAGCAAAAATTAAGTTCACCCAATCTATAAGCTTCAATATCTACTGCACCGTAGGATCACCGTTGAGGAACCGCACAAACGAAATGGACCAGTCCAATGCACAAATTGCCAGGAATATGGACAAACGAAAACTTATTGCACTCTACGGGCAGTCTGCGTTGCCTGTGGGGATGTCCATCTCACTGAGGCTTGTCCCGTAAACAAGGAAGACCCATCTGCCAAAAAATGTAGCAACTGTGGTGGAAACCACACTGCCAACTATAGAGGGTGTCCTGTTTATAAAGAATTAAAAAATCGCCTAAGACAACAGAAAGCTGCAGAACGAAACCCAGTCGTCCGACAAAACTTACCATATATTCCATCAACTACGACTCCAGGAATTTCTTTTGCTCAGGCGTTAAGTTGCTCATGCTCATATCAGAGACTCAACTAACAAATACAAATTATTTTCACCTTGATGGCTATAACTTCTATGCGACTAATCATCCCGATAGTAAGGAACATGGAGGTACTGGCGTTCTGATCAAGAATCGCATAAAAAGTTCGTTCTCTTTCGTAGTGACCAGACGTGTTTTTTTATTGCGCTCCGCATTTTCCTTTTATTTTGCTTAAACAGCCGGTGTTTTATTTTCAAATTAATCTTAAATTAACTCCCTATCTATCTTTTATTTAAATTCAAGCTTTAACCGCGGGTGCATGCCTTATAATTGTGTAAAAACACAACTTGTTTAATTTATTTTTGTGCGTTGGTTAATCGTGTGTTGGTGTTGTTGCTTTTCGTAAGTACGCCCTCTCATTACATTTAGCCGCTCTTTGTCGTAGTTATTACCTTCTATCACTCTCTTTCTATCACCTAAATCCCAATAACTGCTTTTTCTCTCACGCTCTTTCTGTTTCGTAGCGCTCTCAGTTGTAAGCTGTTGCTGCAACCCTCCTCTCTCATCTCAGTTTTTTCCGTTTTTGCTTTAAGCATAGCTTTAAGCATTTACTGTGCACATTGGTCTGATTATTATTTGTTTTGAACTTTTTTTTCTCGATAAAAAAAATTAAAAGACATCAACATGGATTTTTGTGTTGTCTGTGCTAAAAAAAGTCTAATAACCTTGTGCCCATGTCACGACATGACTTTATCGACGGCTTGTTGGACCTATCCCTGTCTCAAGTCAACCATGTGAAAAATTCCTTGGGTCGATTGCTTGATCTGTGCTTTGTCTCAGATCCGACCATAGCGTTGCTAACCCGAGCCCTTCCGCTCACTATACCTGAAGACTCCTACCATCCTACATTCGAAGTGTCGGTCGATATTGGGCCTACTGTTTTGGATCGAACGGGTAGGCGGTCTGAACGTGTCCGTTGCTTTCGTAAAGCCGAGTTTACGAAGCTTAATAACCTCATTAGGGATTTTGACTGGTCCGCTCTGTACTTGTGCACTGACGTTATGAAAGGCACAAACATATTTTACAATGTACTCGACACACTTTTTGATTCTTGTGTCCCACTTTCTTGTCCGGTTAGATCTGGGAAGCCTCCTTGGTTTACCAAAGAGTTATCCAGTCTAAAAAACTTAAAATCAAGACTATATAAAAAATTTCAAGAAGTTGGTTCTCCGACTTCTCTCTCTCGCTATGTATTAGCTCGGTCAAATTTCTCCGTTCTTAATGCTCAATGCTATAAAAATTACCTATCTCGATGCAGGATACGCTTTTCACAGGACCCTAAACAGTTTTACAGCTTCGTAAATAGTAAGCGTAGAACGTCCGCACATCCATCCTCGCTATCATTCCTAAATATGACGGCAAACAATGATCAGGCAATCGCCGATCTTTTTGGCCAGTTTTTCCAAACAACCTATTCCCATGACAGCTACTCTGGTCAGCCGTATCCATACAGTTTACCAAGGTCGAATGGCATTTTCAGCCCCTTGTTAAATGAAAGTTCACTACTTCATGATCTTCGACTAGTTAAGCCGGTGTTTTCACCAGGTCCTGACGGAGTTCCCGGCTGTGTACTCAGGTACTGTGCCGACGCTCTGTGTGGACCCCTGCTTAAACTATTCACCCTATCCATTAATTCTTCATGCTTCCCCCGATCTGGAAGGAATCTTTTATTATTCCTCTCCATAAGAAAGGTAGCAAGTCTGATGCTAATAATTATAGAGGTATATCTAAGTTATCCGCTATTCCTAAAATGTTTGAAAAAATTTTAACTCCGCACTTGCAACATCTCTGCAAATCACTTATATCTCCATCTCAGCACGGATTTATAAAGCGACGATCAACAACCACAAATTTATTAGAGTTTACCTCTTTTATCATTAAAGGCTTCCAAGGTAACTTTCAGACGGATGTTATCTACACTGATTTCAGTAAAGCATTCGACTCTGTAAACCACTCCCTTCTAGCACAAAAACTTGACCTTTTAGGGTTTCCACCTAATCTTTTGAGATGGATTTCTAGCTATCTTCGTTCTAGGTCTCAAAGAGTCCTCTTCAAAAACTCCTTCTCCTCACCTGTTAAGGTTACTTCTGGAGTACCACAGGGCAGCCATCTAGGCCCCCTACTTTTCACACTCTTTATTAATGACTTGCCTTCAGTATTAACAAATTCTCGAGTACTCATGTATGCGGATGATGTTAAACTCTGTGTCCAGTACAAGGACATTTCATTTCACTCTCGCTTGCAATCCGATCTCAATAACTTTCAGTCATGGTGTTGTGCAAATATGTTACACCTAAATGCCTCGAAATGCAAAGTTATGACATTTCATCGGTCCAGCCCCATGTTGGCTCCTTACACCCTTTGCGGTGGTTCTCTTGAGAGAATTACATTGGTTGATGATCTTGGTGTTAAACTAGACCCCAAGTTAAAGTTTTCTGAACACATTTCCACCATGGTAAATAAGGCCATGGGCGTGCTTGGTTTTATAAAAAGGTGGTCAAAGGAGTTTGACGATCCCTACATAACGAAGACTCTCTATACCTCGCTTGTTCGTCCGATTTTAGAGTACGGCTCTTGTGTTTAGCTCTAATTTTCCTGGAATATTAGTCTAACCTCTATCTTTCCTGCATGTTCGCGATCGGTTCTGGTAACAGCGTCGCGGGCCGGCGGCAGCGCCCCCGGTCGGTTGGGCGAGAGGAGGGGCTGCGATTCTAGCCTGGGTTCCGCGCGAAATAAAATAAGGCATTATCCGTTGCCATCATTTGCTACACCTTATCTGCAGGCAACATCAATTCATATTGAAATTCAGAGTGGCTACATAAACCTATCCGCAGTATACTGCCCACCGCGCTTCTGCATTTCCGAATCAGAATTTATAAAATTCTTCGACCTATTAGGTGACCGATTCATAACAGCTGGTGGTTACATAAACCTATGCCAAGCACACCCATTGGGGATCTCGACTTACCAATGTGACGGCACTTCGGCCGGGGTATGCTCGCCGCGCCGGGTCCACAGAAATTTGTTTGATCTCTGGCTGTGGTAGCTGAAAGAAAAGGCGACACGAGTATGGTGGCAAAAGTAGGTTGTTCTATTTATTGATCTTAGGTTTACAGAGTTTAGGGTGTGTCGCTGGTTCGTACTCGAAGTCTTCCTTCAGGGTCTTCAGGACCGCACGTGGCTACTCGCTGTGTGCAGGTCGTCTCAGGGGATACGGATCTCTCGGAGGGATATCGGTCCTGGAGGATAATGCGCTCCAAGGACAGATACGTGGGTGCGGAGGAATATACGCTCCGGGAGAGATACGGGTGCGGAGGAAAATGCTCTCTGAAGGGGGGTACGTGGGTGCGGAGGATACTGCGCTTCGTGTGAGACGAGGGTGGCGGAGGATAATGCGCTCCGAGGATACGAAGTGTTACGGAGGATAATGCGCTCCGAGGAGAAGAAACGATGCGGAGGGGAGGATAATGCGCTACGAGGAGAATAAGCGTTGCGGAGGATAATGCGCTCCGAGGAGAATAAGCGTTGCGGAGGATAATGCGCTCCGAGGAGAAAAGGCGTTGCGGAGGTTAATGCGCTCCGAGGAGAATAAGCGTTGCGGAGGATAATGAGCTCCGAGGAGAAGAAGCGTGATGCGGAGGATAATGCGCTCCGTGAGACGAGAGGGATGCGGAGGATAATGCGCTCCTAGAGGAAGGAGTACGGAGGGTAATGCGCTCCGAGTAGGAAGGGAAAACGGAGGATAATGCGCTCCGGGGAATATTTATTGCAATGCTGCTTGATCGTAGAGGAATCGTACGCTCTACCACAGCAGTAAAAATAGGGTGATCAGGAAGGTTGATCTTGACCCTCGGCGAGTCCAGATGGACTGCCCTGTTTTCTCTGGCGACGCTGCTTTTATTGCCAAAAGTCAGCTGTTGTGCCTCTTCCTTGTCCCTTGCTGACTGTTGGTCACACTGTTGGCGCGTAGATTTGAATGTTTCAGTGTGGCCGTTTGTGCGGGTCGTTGGTCACACTGTTGGCGCGTGGATTGGTATGTTGCTCTCTCATTACCTCTCTCTCTCTCATTAAGTATGTGGCGCCGGCGCTGGCGCTGTCTGTGTATGGCGCTGGGCGTCACACCAACCCAAAAGGAAGACAACTATATAACGCTATAATAACGCCACGAAACAAACTAGACTTTATCTCTCCGGGCAAGCCTACATATTGGCCCACAGATCAAAGAAGCAACCCGACTTGATTGATTTTGCAATCACACGAAGAGTGCTGCAAGCACAGATTAATGTAGAACACTTAACAGATCTATCATCTGATCACTCGCCCATTCTACTTCAACTTTATGATCATCCACAGCTTTCGGAACGCCCATACTTTATAACATCTAGCAAAACAGATTGGATTAAATACCGGAAGTATATAAGCTTCCATATTGATGGCTTCCCAAACACTTATTGTAAAGAAGACATTGATAGCTCTGTTGAAGAATTAGTATCCGCAATGTCACTGGCGGCAAAACACTCTACACCAATATTAGCAGCTAATAAACTTTCCCACAACAGTCGTGTTTCTAGGCACATTGAAGTGCTGCTACGCGATAAAAGAAGGCTTCGGCGAGAGTGGCAAGCCCACAGATCACCTGCCTCGAAAGAGCGGCTAAACATAGCCAACAACCTATTACGCAGAGCCCTAGAAGATGAAAGAAACCAAGCTGAAATATACTATATGGAGCAACTGTCCCCAACTAGCAAACGATTCCCACTATGGAAAGCTAAATCTGGCGTATGTCCACCAATCGAGAGTGAATCACCGTTGCGTACAGAAACAGGAGAGTGGGCTCGAAGCAATAAAGAGAAGGCAAATACATTTGCCATCCATCTGGAAAACGTCTTCAAACCACACCCAGCAACAAATAACTTTGTGCTCCCACCACCCAACAATCCCGAAGTTGCTCCGCCCATCATATTCCAATCAGGAGAAGTCACAAGGGTCATTAAAGACCAAATCTCAAATCTCTCCCCTAAAATGATCATAGAATTGCCGAACTGTACAGTGCATTTCCTCACCATAATATTCAATAACATGATAAAATGGGGCTATTATCCTCAAGAATGGAGTTATCACCACGATCCATAAAGCCGGAAAAGACAAGTCCAAGCCATCATCATATAGACCTATCAGTCTGCTGCCTTGCCTATCAAAGATTTTTGAGAAGCTACTCCTGAATCGTATCAAACAACACCTACACAACAACGGTACCATCCCGATGCACCAATTTGGATTTCGGGAAAAACATGGAACCATTGAACAATTAAACCGTATAACGTCTGAGATAAGAAATGCATTTGAAAGACGAGAGTACTGCTCCGCTGTTTTTCTGGATATTGCCCAGCCCTTCGACCGCGTTTGGCTAGAAGGCTTAATCTACAAAATTAAAATATTACTTCCACAGAAAATCCATGGAATATTGGAGTCATACCTACAGCAAAGAAGTTTCGCAGTACGATGCAAAGATTTCCTCTCCGAATATCATCCAATTGAAGCTGGTGTACCCCAAGGCAGCGTTCTCGGACAGACATTGTATATCATCTTCACAGCAGATCTACCGACAAACAGGCTAACAACAACTTCGACATTTGCTGATGACACTGCCATACTAAGTCGCTCCAAGTGCCCAACGAGAGCAACGGAACATTTGTCATCTCATCTCGTGGCCTTAGAAAAATGGCTAGCAGACTGGCGCATACATGTAAACGAGCAAAAGTGCAAGCATGTCACCTTTACCCTGAACAGACAAACTTGCCCTCCACTATATTTGAACAGCACCAACATTCCACAAACCACCGAAGTAACATTCCTCGGGGTTCATCTAGATAGAAGGCTTATTTGGCGTAAGCACATCGAAGCGAAGAGGAATCAATTAAAATTTAAAGCTATTAATCTACATTGGCTAATAAACACCCGCTCACCACTAAAACCTGAGTACAAAGTACTTTTGTACAATGCAGTCCTCAAACCAATCTGGACATACGGCTCCGAGCTATGGGGAAATGCTTGCGCTAGTAATTTAGAAATAATCCAGAGAGCTCAATCGAAGATTCTGAGAAGTATCACTGGGGCGCCATGGTACATACGGAATGAAAATATCCATAGAGACTTAAATGTAGGACCAGTTAAAGATGAAATTGCCAAGGTGAAAGCAAAGTATCAGGTCAAGCTACAGGCCCATCCTAATAGACTTGCGCAGTCCTTAACTTGGCACACTAGCCTTACACGACTCCGGCGAAGAGACCTCCCCACCCAGCAATAATACTTAGTTAGGGACGTACTCCAAATAATTAGGTGAAATTAATTAAAAAGATGTATTAGGCTAAGATTTGCATACTTGTCGTCAGTCTTTAATAGAGAAGATGCAATAATTAAAATAATGTAAAAAAAAAATCGCATTGAAGGTCAACAAAAAATGCAGCAGGAAGGAAGAATTTAACTCTTCGGTGGCACGCAACACGATAGAGACACGCAGTTTTTTTATGCTGCAGAAAAACCATACATCAGAAAATTATAATTTGTATCCAAAAAACATGGTAAATATTCCAACTATTAAGAAACCAACCACAAAGCGGTATCAAAATACGCTATCTGTTATGGTTTTAAAGCAATATCCGTTATATGAAAAGCACATTTTTGCATGTTTTTCAAAATCATCTCTTTTCTGTTGAATAAACCGGCCTCTATCCTTTCGGGATCTGAAAGAAAGTCTTTATATGGGGTGTTACGCTGGGAATATTCAAAAGTTTAAAAAACATGAACATTAGGCTGGGCCAAAATTGGACCAACAATTTTTTTTTGTTTTTTGAAAGGGACACCCCCCAGTTCTGTTCTTTGTTATTTAATAAAATTATACCATTTTTTTTAAATTTTTAGTTTAATGTTTAGGGGTTGCTACCACGAATAGAAAATTAACTTTTTTGTTGACTATGGAAAAAAAAAATTAATTCGTCGGTTTTTATACCCGTACTCAAAAAGAGTTAAGGGGTATACTGTATTTGTGGTAAAAGTGGATGTGTGTAACGCAGAGAAGGAAAATTTTCCGACCCCATAAAGTATATATATTCTTGATCAGTATCAATAGACGAGTCGATAGAGCCATGTCTGTCTGTCCGTCCTCGTCCGTCCGTCCGCTCCCCATGAGCGCCTCGTTCTCAGAGACTATAAAGCTAGAGCAACGAAATTTTTTTTTCAGACTCATGTGATATCACACTGTTACAAGTGTATTTCAAAATTTCGCCCCGCCCCTTTCCGCCTTCACAAAGGACGAAAATCTGTGGCATCCACAATTTTGAAGATACGATAAAACTAAAAACGCAGTATCGTAGAGAATGACCATATCTATCAGATTGCCGAATCTAAACCAGATCGGATCATTATTATAGCCAGAATAAAGAAATTAATTTTCAGTTGCTTCCCCCACCTCCTCTGGCGCTGCTGACGCTATTCATTCTCTGTCTCGCTCGCACACACTCTGCCCTGTGCAATGCGCGAGCAACCCCTAGCGGAGGAGATGTAGAATCTAAATGGTATATGTAGAATATTTGTTCTAGATGTATTATCTACATTTTACATGTAGATGTAGTTCACAAATGTAGCAAAAAAATGTAAAATGTAAAATTAAAATTTTTTTTTTAATTTCAATCATAAGCTCACAAATTTATATACTGACTGAGTACGGAGTATAAAAGTAGAGTCGCGTCCAGAAGCGACTCACACGTTCCTTCTCGTTTCAAATAATATTGAAACTTAGAAACTAGTTAATACTGATAATAAGGTGCTTTTATTTATTTTTTTTAGTTAACGTAAAAAAAATATTTATTGGTAAAAATCAGGAAGTTCAGCGTTGTTTCATATATTTAGTTAACATGTTCGGAAAAACTTGTGCAGGTTTTTTGGGTTCCAATAACTGACTAATGCCGATAATAATGGTATTAATATATATGCAACAGATTTCAGCGCATTTTCGAAATTATTACAAAAAAAAGTTTGTTTAAAATGTTCTTGTTTAAAAATTTTTGAAATTCGGTAGCAACCTCTAAAAAATTAAAAAAAAATAAAATAAGAACATGTAAATTACTATTATATTTAGGGTAGCAAAACTAGGGGGTGTCCCGTTTGAATTTCGGGAAAACATTTTTTTGGCCCAGCCTAATGAACATATTCAATTACAAAAAATTGGGGACGAAATCCTGATAAGGGGGGCCGTGCCGCTTGCATCTATATTTTTAAACGCATAAAGCTATAACGCAAAGCTAACTGGGAAAGATCGAAAATTAAAATTTGTAACCAAAGAATATTAATAAGAATAGAAATAAAATGAGCTTGTAGCGTAAATTTCCCAATAGTTCTTTATTTATCATGAAAAGTTAGATGCTATTCGTATCCACCCTGTACTTATGTATGTATGTATGCTTATGAGCTTCGTCTAATGCAGTGTTAAACATTTAAGCTCGCATTTTAGCTAGCTTACCATAGAATAGAAACATGTACATAGTTACCCAATACTTGAATGAAATACACCAATTATAGAGCACAATCTGTACCTGTTATTCATTTCGACATATGACTGCTTTGAACAGCCTTGAACAACGAGTTTTTAAACTAGCTTGGACCCATTGAATGCATTAAAACTTCAATTTAGTCTGAGATGATCATTCATGATGACTCGTCTGCCATTACGCCAATCGCCTCGAGTGTCGCCTTGGGCATGAGCTGAACAATGTCCCTCGCAAGACTCCAGAGCTCATAGTGAAGCACCGTAATGACGGTGGCCAGAGTTCCCAGTTTAAAAAGTTTGATATGTTGCTCGCGCCACTCACGTCGAGCGAACCCCGAGTTGTAGGCAAACCATTGACTGCAGACCGAGCAAAAAAAGCCCAAAAGCCCGAAAATGCGGTGCGACAAGTTCAGGGAAAGATTGCTGATCCCGAGCAGGGCCAAACCCGATAAAAGACAGCCTAAGGTTAGGAGAAGACCCATCAGGCCCCATAATCCATGCTTGGTCAGACAGTGCTCGATGCAGTTGCACGACGTGTGTTCATGCCGTCGCTTCAGCTCGCACCACTGCCGAAACTTGGGCAGCACCCCAATGCATCCACTGTAGAAACCCAGCAGGCCTACAGCGCTGTGCATTAGATCCAGACTGGGCATCCCAATCATCCGAGCCAGCCACCAGCTGTGTCTAATCAGCAGTGCCTCGCCAGCGGCTAGAAAAAATCCCAGGATGCAGTAAAAAGCGTGCTCCGCTGTTCCAATGAGGCCCCGTATCAGACATTTCCTTGCCATGGCTCCAGCGATTCCAATAAGGAGGGCTTGAGCCGCAATCTCAACAATAATGCTGTACACATCTCCGTCGAAGGTGGCAACCATAAAGTCCCAAGCAAACTTATCAACAACGATGTTGCCCAATGTTGAATTTTCCTTGGGGGAGACACCTTTCAGTCTCTCGGTCATTTTCAATATCTCACTTTTGGTGTGACAATATGAGATTTTGTATTAAATATTTCAAAGTTCAGGGGGACGTTCGGTGTCTATCTCCTAGCTAGGTGGGGTTTGCTATTCGAATTAAATTCGTGTAAGTCTACATAAGTTACATCCAAAAGGAAGCGTGTCCGATCAAATAGGTACATATTCGTGTATTTATATACCTGATCAGCATCGAGCATAAAGTAGTTTAAATTTTCAATCTATCAAGGTGCGAACATCAACGCAGAATTATTGAAATTATTGAATTATTGAAAATAGCCAGATCAGATAGTCAGGAATGAACAAAAAAAAACTAAATATCTCTCCTTCTCTCCGACACAATCTTGCCCCTCCAGTGTGCGCCCCTGGCCGAGTGAGCGAAATATACCAGCCAGATGGAAAATGCGTTGGTAGAAGAGAGAGAGAGAGAGATATTGAACGGTCGGTGCGGTTTGGAAACAGTTCGAATATTAGTGATCAATATCGGTAGCACAGCGCGGGAAAGTGAAACTTTTGAAATTCATTTGCACGAGATAGATTAGGTTAAACGCCTGGCTGAGTACCATATGCAAGCAATTTTTCAGCAAGCGACGAATATCGCGCCATCTCTCTCGCACAAAATTTGGGAGCGTACGAGTCTAAAAATAGAATCCGCTTGCATGTGTGAGTACACACAAAACCAAAGAGTGCGTTTGTGTGCGTACTTGTACGAAGCAGACGATTTTCAAGCAAAAACATTTTTATGAGTTGAGGAACTAATACGCATTTTTTTCACACGTGCACGCTGAATACCCTAATGACCCTAATCATGTATTAAATAGGTATTATGTATTTTTATATATGCATATCCGTTCATTATTATCGAATATACTATATTAAAATAAATTATCATATAAAGGTTATACAAAATAGGAGTTTTTTAATATTCGGGTTGTCGGGTCAGGCAGCATAACGTATATGCCTACGCCCGGCAGCGGCTGTTCTTGGCAGCGACGTCGCTGCTTCCGTGCTGCTGCTGCACCTGCTGCGTTTAAGCAGCGCTCTCGCTCATTCGTCATCTACCGCTCGTGCTCGGCTAATGAGCCGCGCCGAGCTATGCCTTTGCTATCTCTCGCACTTTCTGTCGTCGCATATATACATACGCAAATATTCAGTCAATTGCTGACATACGAATCGCGGTCTATATGTGCACCTCGCTTGCTTCTTTCTTTCGCCTTCGCTACCACTCTCTCTGTGTATCAATCGCTCGTACTCGGCTTAGCAGCCCGAGCTTCTATCGCTTTTTTCGTTCTCTCTCTCTCGCTTGCATTAGGGCACGGGCAATTCGGTCCGCCGGCCCTGCGATCAGGCTGGTAGCGATCGTCTTGACCTTCGGTCTATACTTACACCTAATTATACAAACGCGTACTGTCGCTAACAAATGTTAATAAACATAGATTAAATCAAAAATCTCGGCTCTTTATTAACTCAATTAAACCGCTACTGAAAAAGCTCAGTAGCTCAACATTGGTGACCCCGACGTGATTGTACATAATCGATCAGTGCAATCACAAACAACATTTAAACATAATATACATTGCCGTTCGTTGGTTTGGTTTCGCTCTCCGCTCTTATCTAGTGCCATTGACCACATAGCCCGTGCCATCGACCACATAGCTTTCATACAAGCATATACATCGGCCGCCCGCGCACACACGAATCGCGCCTTAGGTTCCCGTTTATTACGCACGTTGCGCTTTGTTTTCCTCTTCCCGCTACGAACGTTTCTAGAGCCGCTGCTGCTATGGATGCTGCCAACGACGCTACCAGTTACCAGTTTCCAGGGAACAAAACAGGGTGTCTTTTCTGAGGATTAAGTCAACGGAACTATGTGACAAAGTGAAGAGATTGACTACCGCTTGGGAAGATGAGGCTGCGAGCTGTGATTATTACATGCTACTGGTAAAGCTGGAGCAGATCGAGAAGCTGAATGGGCAATTTGAGACATTGCACAACGAGCTTGAAGAATTGGACTGCACGGAGATTCATAGTGGATTGTGCGACAGCTTTGAACCACTTGCCAGTGCTCTCAAGGCTTCGATCATGCGTGAAATCGCTAGGATTAGCGGATACATGCCTCTGCATTCTACGTTTGCGGGAGCAAATGCAACTGCTGGTTTTGCCGCTTCTCAGCCGCTACCTCGCCGTAGGCCAGGATCTTCCCTTCCTCCTATAACATTGCCAAGTTTTAGCGGAGGCTATGCGGATTGGACGGACTTTTACTCGATGTTCACCACCATCATCGACAATCATCCAGACCTATCCAACATTGAGAAGTTCCAGCATCTGCGATCTTGCCTGCGTGATTCGGCGTTGGAGACAGTTCGTTCCCTGGAAATCTCGGACAGCAACTATAATATAGCATTGGATTTATTGGAAAAGAGGTTTAATAATCGTCGGTTAGTTTTTCAGGCGCACATTACTGAGATTATGGGGCTACAGGCTGTGGAGAATGGGTCAGTGTCGATGCTGCGGGAGATTTCTGATAAGTTCAACGCCCATATTCGGCCGCTGCAGGCTATGGGCACTCCTGAGCAGATCGCAGGATGCATCATTGTGCAGGTGCTGCTTCGCAAACTTGATCCAGCGACTCAAGCCAAGTGGGAGGAACGTTTAGAGGACACAGCCTTCGTCAACCTGATTCCGTCCTGGGAGTCCATGGCCTCGTTTTTGGAGCAGCGATGCAGGACGTTGGAAACAGTGGATTTCGCTATGGCAACCTATGCGCCGAGCAGGCAGGTGGGCAGGAGTAGAAAACCTAACCATTATAAATCCACACTTGTTGCCATTAACCAAAATACATCTACCTGCGTGCTGTGCAATGACAGCGCTCACGAAATCAATCATTGTTCCAAGTTTATAGCACTGTCTCCCGCAAATCGCCATAAAGAAGCCAAGAGGTTTTCCCTGTGTGTAAATTGCCTCAAAACAGGACATCGATTGAATCAATGCAGCTCCAGCAAATGCCGTACCTGTGGGCGCAGACACCACACTCTCCTGCATTTCGGAGGCCCTGAAGCTACTGCAGCCCAAGGTGGATCTGTGCCACTTGAAACTTCGTCTCCATCTGCATCGTCTAATCCCATCACTGAGTCCTCCGCTTCAGCGTCTACTGCGGCTACTCAAACCACTGAGCCATCTATACCCGCATCTACTTCTGCTGCTCTTATTGCCCAGGGTCTCAGTGATGATATTGTTTTGCTAGCCACTGCAACAGTCTTGGTCAAAAATTGTTCCGGAGTTTTTGTTCCCTGTCGAGCGTTGCTTGACTCCGGCTCTCAACTACACTTAATTACCTCTCGCTTCGCAAATCAGCTTCAGCTTCGAAAAATTAAATCATCGACTTCAGTATAAGGAATAGGCGATTCTACCTTTGTCACGGATGGATTTTCGGTCAACGTTAGCCTGCACTCTCGTTCATCGGAATACTCAACTCTCATCACCGCTGTCGCAAAGCTTCGGAATAGACACTCGCAACTGGAATATTCCAGCAAACTTGCCACTAGCTGATCCAGAGTTTTATAGACCTCAGCGTGTCGATCTTCTTATTGGCGCCAGCTTGTTTTACGAACTCCTCTGTGTTGGTCAGGTCAAGCTATTGCCAGGATTACCATCAATTCAGAAGACTCGCTTGGGATGGGTCATATCTGGAGGTTGTTCCCGTGTAAAGGGGGGTCCTCTTTAATGGTTTCGCGCGCTCCGTCCGTAGATGCTGAGGACAACCTAGACGAGAGACTTGAGGTTCTGCTGCGACGGTTTTGGGAGGTAGAAAATTGCACCGAACCCATAGTAAATTCTACCAAAGAAGAGTTAGATTGTGAAGCTCACTTTGTTCAGCATTTTCGCCGATTGCAAACCGGTGATTATTGTGTTCGGCTGCCAGCAAAATACAATCTGGATCTCTTGGGAGAATCGTACCATCAAGCTCTTCGTAGATTCTTATCCCTTGAACGGAAGTTGGATCGCCGGCCTGATGTAAAATCACTGTATGCTGATTTCATAAACGAGTACCTTGATCTAGGTCATATGTCTTTGGTTCCTGCCGAGTCAATCAGCTGCTGCCGATATTTTTTGCCTCACCATTGCGTCACAAAGGAAGATAGCTCCACTACCAAGCTTCGGGTCGTTTTCGATGGATCGGCAGCAACTTCATCTGGCTATTCCCTGAACGACGTTTTAATGGCCGGTCCTGTAATCCAACCCAAGCTATTCCATATTCTTACTCGATTTCGGTCATATGCAGTTGCGATTACGGGAGATATTTGCAAGATGTACCGGTGTGTAAGGGTCTCACCCGAGGATAGTAACTTGCAGTGTATTTTGTGGAGGAATTCCATTCAAGAGGATTTGCGTGTGTTTACGCTGGACACCGTTACTTATGGGACGAAGCCTGCCTCATATTTGTCAGTGCGGGCGATGCATCAGCTGGCAATGGATGAGCAGATAGCATTTCCTGTTGGGGCTGAGATTCTTCGCCGTGACTTTTACCTAATATCTGGACCTAATATCTGGAGCCAGCTCTCAGGATGAGGCTATACACATTCGTGAGCAAGCTAGTGGAATTTTGGATAAGGGTCAGTTCCGATTGAGGAAATGGTGTTCGAACGTGCCTGCTGTGCTCGATGGAGTCCCGGAAGGGGACAAGGAAACCTTTTTGAAGTTCGACGATGGCAGCAATTTCACCAAAACTTTAGGACTTGCCTGGGATCCGGTTTCTGATCAGCTCTTATTCTCGTTTTCGGCCTTACAGTCATCTTCGCATCCCTGCAGGCGTTCCGTCTTATCAACAATAGCGCGATTCTATGACCCCCTTGGACTAGCTGGACCTGTCACTACAAAGGCCAAAATCTTTCTCCAGCAGTTGTGCAAGGAGAAGTTGTCCTGGGATGAAAGCTTGCCATCAGCACTGAACACCGCGTGGCATGAAATATGTAGCAGTTTTGGCCAGATTCGGCGTTATGAGTTTCCTCGATTCGTGCTTATTCCGAATTCCGAGCTAGAAATTCACGGATTTTGCGACGCCAGCATTGAGGCTTATGGTGCCTGCATTTATATTGTGTCGAAAGGTCAGCGGTTTAGCAGTCACTTACTTTGTGCGAAATCTCGTGTTGCTCCATTGAAGACACTTACTATACCAAAGCTTGAGCTTTGTGGAGCGGAGTTGCTAGCTAGGCTCATATCAGACGTAGCCGGGATGAAGGTATTTCAAAGAAAAGTGTTACTGTTGGTGTGATTCGGCTGTTGCTCTCTCTTGGATTCGTGACGAGCCGTCCAGATTCAACATATTTGTCGCAAATAGAGTGGCAACGAATCGTTGCCAAATGGAATGGCACTATGTTCCAACATCTTTGAACCCGGCCGACATTATCTCGCGAGGGGCTCTTCCAGTAGAGTTGAGCGAGTCACCTCTTTGGGCTCATGGACCTCCCTTTCTTTGTGGCTCCTCTGATGACTGGCCACCTACTGTGCTACCTGATAAGCCAACACTGGAGCTTCGTCGGAAGGTGCTCCTGGTACAATCGCCCTACGTAGACATTGTATCTAATTCCAAGTATGCGAACTCCTTTGCTACTTTGCAACGCATTTTTGGTTACGTTTACAAATTTTGCAACCGGATTCGGCGCCCTGGACTCACCGTCTCTGACATTGAGCATGGAACCCAGTCGTTGGTGCGGCTGGTCCAGCGTACGCAGCTCTGGGAGGACATGAAGTCACTGCGCGCTAGGGGAGTAGTCTCCTCATCCAGCTCACTTGCATCGTTGTGCCCTTTCATAGATCATTTTGGGCTACTCAGAGTTGATGGTCGACTGAAGAATTCTTCGTTGGATTTTGATGGCCGTCATCCCATCATCTTGCCCTTTACTCTTGCAATTATCACTCCAGCACGCTGGACCTCGAGCTCTGCTTGGATTAATCCGATCCCAATATTGGCCCATTGGGGGGAGGAAGACTGTAACCAAGGCAGTAAACAAGTGCGTAAGATGCTTTCGAACGAAGCCTAGAATATTGGAGCCCAATTATGGCGGATCTTCCGAAGGAGCGTCTCGACGGTTCTCATGCCTTTGAGATCACAGGCGTCGACTTTTGTGGCCCGTTTTTCTACAAGCCAGAGGCACGCAACAAGGCTCCAGTCAAATGCTACGTTTGTGTTTTCATTTGCTTTGCTACTAAGGCTGTTCATTTGGAGCTAATCAAGGACTTATCTACAGTCTCTTTTCTACACGGCCTAAAGCGGTTCATATGCACCAGACGAAAGCCGCGACAAATTTGGTCAGATAACGCAACCAATTTTGTCGGCGCCAGGAATGAGCTTTTAGATCTAAAGCGCCTATTTCTCAGCGACGACCACCAGAAGGCAGTCTTGGAATTTTGTCTGGTTGAGTCTATTGACTGGCACTTCATACCGCCACGCTCCCCGCACTTTGGAGGTCTGTGGGAAGCTGCTGTGAAGACGGCCAAGTTTCACTTCTACCGTGCTATAGGCACCTCGGTGCTTGGATTTGAGGAACTGCGCACGCTGTTATGCCACATCACGGCAGTTATTAACTCAAGACCCTTAGTATCAATTTCAGAGAATCCTGCCGATCTGGACGTTTTAACTCCAGCTCATTTCTTGAATGGCGGACCTCCGGCTTCGTTCTCTGAGCCTGACGTAACTCAGCTAAACTTCGATCGCCTGAACGGATGGCAGCGCGTTTCATATTTGCAGCAGATCTTCTGGTCCCGATGGAAGGAAAAATACATCACTTCACTGCAGCAGCGCTCAAAGTGGCGCAAGCCGAAACCTAGTTTGGCAGTCGCGGATGTGGTTCTTGTTAAGGATGAGAACCTTCCTCCCATGAAGTGGCCACTAGCTAGGGTAGTCGAGCTGATACCTGGAAGAGATGGCGTTGCCCGTGTCGCTGTTCTGAAGACCCCAACTGGAATCACCAAGCGAGCCGTCAATAAACTCTGCCTCCTTCCCCTTAAGGATGCTGTTGAAAGTCAGGCTTCCAACGGGGGGAGTATGTCGGGTCAGGCAGCATAACGTATATGCCTACGCCCGGGAGCGGCTGTTCTTGGCGTTGCGTTTAAGCAGCGCTCTCGCTCATTCGTCATCTACCGCTCGTACTCGGCTAATGAGCCGCGCCGAGCTATGCCTTTGCTATCTCTCGCACTTTCTGTCGTCGCATATATACATACGCAAATATTCAGTCAATTGCTGACATACGAATCGCGGTCTATATGTGCACCTCGCTTGCTTCTTTCTTTCGCCTTCGCTACCACTCTCTCTGTGTATCAATCGCTCGTACTCGGCTTAGCAGCCCGAGCTTCTATCGCTTTTTTCGTTCTTTCTCTCTCGCTTGCATTAGGGCACGGGCAATTCGGTCCGCCGGCCCTGCGATCAGGCTGGTAGCGATCGTCTTGACCTTCGGTCTATACTTACACCTAATTATACAAACGCGTACTGTCGCTAACAAATGTTAATAAACATAGATTAAATCAAAAATCTCGGCTCTTTATTAACTCAATTAAACCGCTACTGAAAAAGCTCAGTAGCTCAACACGGGTGGTAAGTGTTTTGCAAAATTAACTTAGCATTTATAAAGTGAAGGGTATATTTCTTCAGCGCTGTAACATATGCAATATGGGAAATTTGACCACTTTTTCTGGTCAAATTTTGTGAATTTGATTTTAAGGCGTGTTACGCCCTCTTGGATAAAATAAAAACAACATTTTTGTGTTTTTACATTTTGAGCAAAAAAATTAAAATATGTTTTTTTATTAAAAAAGGCGTTGCCACGCCTATTTTTTCAAAATACCTTCCTCATGCTGTTATTAACTCGTATCAAAAAACTAAACAAAAAAATATTGTTTCGTTTGGTAGTTATTAATTATTGCCACAAAAAGTGGTCAAATTTCCCATAGTGGTATGTATGCAGGCATATCTAGAGTGCTTGAGAATATGTGTGCACTAGGCTGGGCCAAAATTGGACCAACAATTTTTTTTTTTTTTTTGAAAGGGACACCCCCAGTTCTGTTCTTTGTTATTTAATAAAATTATACCATTTTTTTTAAATTTTTAGTTTAATGTTTAGGGGTTGCTACCACGAATAGAAAATTAACTTTTTTGTTGACTATGGAAAAAAAAAATTAATTCGTCGGTTTTTTCAAATAATATTGAAACTTAGAAACTAGTTAATATTGATAATAAGGTGCTTTATATATTTTTTTTAGTTAACGTAAAAAAATTATTTATTGGTAAAAATCAGGAAGTTCAGCGTAGTTTCATATATTTAGCTAACATGTTCGGAAAAACTTGTGCAGGTTTTTTGGGTTCCAATAACTGACTAATGCCGATAATAATGGTATTAATATATATGCAACAGATTTCAGCGCATTTTCGAAATTATTACAAAAAAAAAGTTTGTTTAAAATGTTCTTGTTTAAAATTTTTTTGAAATTCGGTAGCAACCTCTAAAAAATTAAAAAAAAATAAAATAAAAACATGTAAATTACTATTATATTTAGGGTAACAAAACTAGAGGGTGTCCCGTTTGAATTTCGGGAAAACATTTTTTTGGCCCAGCCTAGTGTGCACACATACAGTCTTGGTTGAGAGAGCGCTCTAGGGCCAGTTGCTCTCGTATGCTGTATACATATGAGAGAGCGGCTGGCTCTGAAGCGCTCTCTTAACTAAATTTCAAGAGAGCCTGGAGCCAGCTCTAGAGCCAGCATGAAAATTTTGTATGGCGTTACATATCTTATAGTTTTATTGTCTTTGGTACTACCTACTTCAAACAGCTTTGTCCACCTCTCTATACATACATATGTATCCATAAAATAAAGATACAAATATAAAGCTTTAGGTTAAATTTTTAACATTTTTACGTCCCTTCAACTCTGGCATCGATTCCTTAAACGCCCTCTTCTGGCTGTTACATACATATACACAAATCTAATATACCCCCATGCTCTTTGAGGACCGGATACAAAAACGAGAAAAAAATTCTAGTATTAATAAAACACGAAAATTTAATTTGTCCCTGTCATCATACCTCTTCACCTCTTCTCGATCCCAATTCACCTGAGGACTTTGTGTGTATGCTTGCATTTGTTTCACAGTGGGTGTGAAGCTCCGGTTTAAGTTTTGGCTTTCAATTGAGCTTGAATTCCCGAATTCCGTTTTCCTTTCTCTACATATCTCTCTTAAAGCATTCGATATGCATCAGAGTTAAATGGAGATTGACCCATAATAAATCAATGACAAAAACAGTCTCACGCAGAAAAAATATTCACCGAACTGCATCCATTTAGACAACGTTTTTGTTCCACACTGCTTCCATTTCTGGCATGAAGTCGAAACATTGATGTGAATGTACAGTATTTTTGATTTAACATTTTTAAAGAGCTTCCAAAAGTACAACATTTTTCAGCTGATTACACTACACGACAAAATTGAAATTCTTTTTTTCGTCAACGATCCAAACCAATTTTTCTGATAGATATGGGGCTTTAATTTTTTTTAAAGAACTATGGTTTTTTTTCTATGGCAGAACTTTTTTTTGAAGAATTTTTGCAGTCTGGTAATTTTATTTAAAGCTTTTTTCAGAGGAAGCGCTTCTTTTTTTCACATAACTCAAGCATCTTACGTCTGGTTGTGAATAACTTTTCTATTCTGGAAAGATAATTTAAACAGATAAAAGTAAAGCCTAAACACTTTGTGATTTCAGCTTACCGTCTGGGAAATATAAAGTATATGTTCATTTTAAACAACGCACAGTGGGGCCTTTGGCCATTTCATTTAAAGAAAAAACTTTCAAAATTTAGTCTGCCAAATTACACGGTGCTACAATATATAGAAGCCTTACAATAAATAGCCAAAGTTTAACTTTGTTACCAGTGCATATTTTCCTATGTAAAATGATAAATTCCAAGTTTTTCGAATCGATAAAGGATTTTTCAATGGCCTTTTATACTATAAAAAGTTGTTTTACATTTAATTTTTAACTTAAACAGAATTTACAAAAAAGAAAAAAAAATTTTGTAAATTGTTTTTATTTTTGGTTTACTATAAAATATGCATCTATTTCCGATGGATAGTTAGGATTATCCAATAATGTTAACATTTCTAAAGAATAAATACTTTCTAATTTGTTTTTGGATTTCACATGTCTAATTGATGAAATAAGTGGATCTGAAGAGGCTGTCTTTGGCTGGCATGCTATCGTCAACAGATTATATGCAAGTGTGAAAATAAACTCCATACATCTTATTCTTGCATGCAATGGGGAAATGCCATATTCCAAATTTTCCTCTTCAATTAAGGAATCATCCAAGTTTTGAAAGTCCTTTTGTGTTTTTTTGCAAAAAGCGCATGTCAAGGTCGATTTTGTATTTGTTAGTATGTTTAGAACTTTTCCATCGATCATAGTAAGGGCAAATTCATAGTTAACAGTAATAGTTGGACCATCCTTGAATTCCAATAATCCTGGCTTTATATTTTCAATCTGATTCTTAATATCAGTCACTGTGGACTTTATCAATTCAGAAGATTCCTTGGCGTATTTAAATAAAATATGGCGCCAATAGTGAACAGACGAATGTCGGGGATTTTTCCAATGTTCTGAAGTATCCGATTTTAGCTTCAGGGGGGCAAGAGAAGTCATAAACATGTTGGCATCTGTAATGGATTTATCATCCGTTTCTATTATTTGCTTATATGCACTTTGTCCTGAAGATCCATCACATCCCCACATGCTGATCAATGTGAGATTTTGCGAAAGATTCTGAATATTTAATATTGTTTCAATATTGTTTCTTATACTTGTATGCTGCTCTGGGTTGTCCGATACTACATTTAATTCAACGAGAACAGCTTCCTGAAATTCGTTGAAGTGGTTTGAAGGTTTAAATATCTCAAACAATTTTATATTTTCCATCGCCATTTTCACTGTTTATACCCAACTTAATGGTTTAGAAGTCAAAATAGAACTATGGAGCTGTACAAAAGAGGACTGCAATATAAATACATATGCATAAAGCAGGTTAAAAAACTTGGTCAAATTCGGGTCAAATATAATGGCCAACCTGCATATGCAATGCTAAAAAACGTTTGAAAAAGGTAGGTCGAAGTTAAAAAGACTTACCTGTAAATGAATTAATAGCTAACAACATAATTTAGGTAGCGAAAACCTAAAAATGGTTAAGTTATTGAGTGTACCTGAGTATATAGTTTCATTAGTACATAAGTACCTGATATTTGTTTTGTTTTTCAAGTTCAAGTTAAAGTTCCATACATGCCATTTTTTTGGTTTTTTGGCTTCTACATCGATAACAGTGACGCTACCTCGCACGAAGAATATGTAAAGATCTCGTACAAAAAATATTTTGGGAAAGCAAAATATACTTTTTTTTAAATTCAAGTCAAAGTTAAAACACAACCAAAAAATTAGTTGGTTTGGAAAGTACGTTTTTCTCTAGAACTGCCTGTGCAACGAAGCAGTTATTCATTGAATATTGATAAAAATGAATACACCTAGTAAATGATACCAAAAACAAAATGATACCTCACACAGTTTACTTTTTATTCTACCTGAAAGATTCAGTATGTCAATGAACGTTAAATAAATTTTTGCATACGGAAATAATTTTAAACTTTGATTGCTCATATCTAAAACTAAAACTATCTAAACTAAAAGTCCGATTCTTTTTGAACTTTCATTTTTGAAATCTTTGGAAAATTCTCTATCGAATTCGTGTATTAAATTTATCCAAAGCGTTCAAAAAATGCATTGACTTTTGCCACCTCTTTGCGGCTGAGGTCCCAGTGTGGGGCGTTTAGGTCTTGCTGAAAGTTTCAATTCGTGAATGGTTTATGCGCTCAAGGGTCGGTAACTGACATTCCTCAATGGTCTGTAAACTTTGGGAGAAAGAAAAACTTCACCCATACTTATGCGTAAATAATATATATAATATATACATATAATATATAATATTTGTTTGCTTTATTAAATTTCATTCCATTAAAATGTTAGCACATAATGTGTCAGTATGTACAAAGACAATATAACTATATACTTTTATTGTCTTTGGTATGTATGTGTATATTGTGGGTGAAGGGTTGGGAGGTTGGTGGTGCTAGACGTTTTTGTTTGATTCTATGCTTTTCTCTAAAACTTGACCCTTTTTTAGGTATTTCTGTTCTGTGTTTCCTAGATCAGAGTTCAACTTATTTTTACCACAAATTTATCTTAATGAACAGAGCATTTATTAAAAAAGTTCCAGATGTATTGTAAGGTATTTTCATAAATTTCCAGTTTCCCTCAAACAAGTCGAGCTTTTAGTCTGGTTCCACTACGAATCATTCAAGCGCGTTTTGCGACTGAAAGGCTATCACTTTTACTCTCTGTCTGTATCGGAATAAAATTACGGGAGTTCTTCTGGTATCTTTTTCAAACAAACTACAATCAAACTACACACTTGTACATTCATCAAGCTAAGAAACGTAAAATAATATACAGTTATATATAATGAATATATGCCGTGAAGTTCTGTAGTTGACCTTAATTATATTTGCTTTTCCCTTTCGGTTTTTACTCTGCTCACGCATCGCTTTTGATATGTTAATTAACTACACAGCCCCACCTCGGACCTCGCCTTGACCTTCCCTGCTTCCAACCACACCCTGACTTTGCCTATGGAATGTATATTTCTGGTCGCATACTTTGTGTCTGTCTCTGTGTGTGCGCTTACGCACTTACGTAACTATAATAAGTTTTTGGGATGCATTTATATCGTTTTTGTTTTGTTTCAAACACAAATTTTTGTATTTTGTTTGTTTTAGTTTTGTATGCGGATTATGGTTTTGTTTGCATTTTTCTTGTTTCTTCTCTTAACGGTGTGATGTTCGCTTCAGACCGACAAATACACAATTTTTCGTAGAGAGAAACTACAATAATAACTCTGCTTAAAATGTTTGCACAGAATATTCTAGAAGGGTTTTACCGTGGGGCTCCTCAGTTGAATCAGCGTTTCATTAGGGATATTTTGATACATCTATCCGTTTCGGATGCAATTCTCTAATCTAGGTAACATAATTGTAAAGTATTTCCTTACAAATGACCACGACTGATGAATATTTGAGCATACATATTTCAAGTTAAAATTTCGATATGTTTCGAAAGGTACTGAAAGAAGGAGAGGGAGCAGAACGACTCAACTCCTTGTCGTCGATGGTATCGGTGGCATCTCGGTATTTAATTGCCTTTTCCTTCCAGTGATCTGTTATCAGTGTTGTCTCGTTCGCCTTGCTATTGACCTCTAAAAGTTATCTTTGCTCTGGATAATTAAATATGTACTCGTATGTTTTTAGTTCTGTGCAAGAGAAATGTCTTGTAACTACATTTTTAAGGGTTTTTTTTTTTAATTTGAAACCTATTTGGATGATTTGCGCGCAGGGTGAGAGAAGGAAGCGTTCTGTATGGATGTGTGTTTGTTGTGTATGTGGAAAGGCGGTTGGTCGACCAAATTACATATTTTAGGTTTTTATACAGTTCACCCAACAAAAAGTTCCTTGCAATGCTTTCTAAAAAATAAAAATAAAAATATTTCTATAAATTGATTATAAAACTATTTTGTATATCACTTTTTGATTTCTAGCAGCTCTTTGTGTGTGTATGTGTTTTCTTTTTATATGTGTGGTCTACAGAAATTTGTGATATTTGCTATTTATACAAAAAAAATTCTTTGCTTACATTTAGTTACATATTGTTGTTTGTTGTTGTTGATTTTTTAGTTTTATTATTTACTTTCCTATAACATTTACGGTCACGATACATGTTTTCTCATATATCCGCCACCACAAAAAAATTCTTTCGACAATTATCTCAAAATCCTCTGAAACTCTGGTTCTCCCCTTACAGACCCATGTACAAGAATATGTGAGTATGTATGTGTTTTGTTAACATAGTACGTAAACACACGAAAATCATCCGAAAGCGGTGACTACACAATATTATAGTTCTGAGTATGTAAGTATATATACTCGTATGTTACGACCCATGGTTGAAAATAAGGCTGGATATGAGGAATGGAACGAAAAAGCTGTGGAAACTATTACATGGCACACATTAGTTTGCTTTATCGGCCTAAATCTGTTTCGTTCCTTCAATCTGAAATACATCGGTGCATCAGCCCAACTCCGTCTTGGGTAGATCTAAAAATCAGTCACTGCTTTGAAAATGATTATTTTTTAAACGCTTTTTTTATCATTTAAAAGGAATTTCTGACTGAAAACAATTTAAGTTGGCACGAAACACTGAAAATTGTTTTTATTATCGGTATGCATCCGGATTTAGGTGGTTGGTATTTAGGCCAGCGTTTCCCAATCGACCTGATATCCATCTCATTCCCAGCCCACTCTTCAGCCCCTCAATACATGTTCCTGCTCACTGCTCCTTCCTCACCTGGCCCACGACGGCGGTCTGGCTTTAAGCTCGTGGCTTAAGGAATCGGAAAATGATTCTGCTCAAAGTCTTTGTGTCGCTCCGCGAGTATACTCTTGCTGACCATTGTCTCGAGTCTCCGATCCGTGATGGCTACAAAGGGAAGCCGGGACTGCTTGCGACTGTTGGCTCCGCCGACACCACTGGCTAGCACCGAGTTGCCGCCGATGCCATCGACGACCCGATGATAGACAAAGGAGTTAAGCGGCGATGCTGCAGCTCCCGCTACTTCTTCAGTGCCTCCAGTCCATCCAGTGGCCTTGGCTTCTCCGCCTGTGCCATTTGAGGTGTCGTAGCGTGGCCAGCTATTGCTCTGGCCACGACCCGCTACATTGGCCACGAACTGTGCGCTTCGGCTGCGACTTCGCGGAGCCCCCAGGAAGCTGCCTGCTATGGCTGGATACGAGGGCAATTTGAACAGGGCGGGCTTGGGAGTAGTCACAGAAGACGGCGGAGTGGAGGAATGCGGACGGTTAGCTGGCGGAGCGCCATCGCTTGCCTTGTTGGCCATTTCCCTCTGCCAAAAGTCGACGGCGGCGGTCAGTCGCGGCTTCTGCTGATCTTCATCCATGTCCATATAGCCATCCTCGTCAGGCAGCTGATTGCTGGGAGCCTCTGCCAATGTGGCTGATGTTGCTCCTCTGACTGGTGTGGAGGCTGCCATCGTGGTTTTTTCTTGGGATTCTGTGGCGCTGAAGCCGTAGCGCTGCTCGGCAAACAAATCTACTAAACGGTGCTGCTGATGGTAGCGTCGCCGCTTCTGCTTCAGATATTCATCGTCCAGTCGCACCACCGGTGCCGTGACAGGTGGGCCGGGCTTTGATGCGGATCCACTCCAAAGGGAGCTACTGATTGGGCTCGATGTGACTAGTGGTGGTGGTGGCAGGGTGCCCTCGAGCAGGTTGAGCAACTGTTTATTGCGCCGATTGTACTTCTTGATGTACGGCGGCAGGTTGGCCTCCTCGCCTTGCTCTTCCTGGGCCTCTTCCAGCTCGGCTGCAGTCTCGTAGTCGTCCTCGTAGTCGCCATACAGCTGCGGATGCTGCTGAGACTCGCGCTGCTCATCGTACAGCTGGAACTGGACCCGTTCTAGATGCGGCCACTTGGCGTAATAGCGCTCGAGACGCTCCAGCTCGGTGATCTGGTGTCCTAGCTGCTGGGTAGGCGGTGGCAGCGGAGGAGTGGGCAGTGCCAACGACGCTGCTGGCGCCTTGCGCTGGTACGGACTGCTCGGCCTCTGACGCAGTTGACCTGCTTTCTGATGCGTCTTCTGATGGTGGATGTGGTTGTTGTGGTGGTGATGCTGGTACTGATGCTTCTGCTGGTGATGTTGATGATGTCCTCTTTGGTAGTGTTGGTGCTTTTGCTGATGCGAATGCTGCTCTCCCTGGCCACTATTGATACCGTTGCGGAGGACGGGACTCATGCGACGGTACCAGTGGTCATTTTCGTGGGCTATTAGGCGCTCCATCTCTGTGGTCTGCTGTTGCTCCAGGTCCTGCTCCATGCCCATGCCCAGCTGGGGGTGGTCGTAGTAGTGTACGCGTCCCTCGTAGAAGGGTTTGTCAGTGGACAGAGATGAGCGGGGCCGCATACCCAGGGCGAATATGGGAGCTGAGTGGGTTTGCTCTCGCTCCCGCTCCCTCTCTCGCTCTAACTCTTGTTCCTGGAGCAGCTTCTTGGTATGACGGGGGGCGAGACTAGGTGGTGGAGCTAGTGGCTGTTTTACTGTTCCTGGTAGTGACTGGTGATGCCGTTTTAAGTAATCCTTATATCGCTTTTTGTGGCTCTTGTGACCAGTCTTCTGACGGCTGCGCCGCAACGCCTTGAACCGCTCAAAAGTGGAGGAAGGTGTCGAAGATGGTGGCATTATAGTTGTGGCCGGGACCGTTTCTGTGAATGGAGAAAAATAAGTTAGTCCCGGCATGCTGCAGATTTCTTTCGTTAAAGCTATGGAACAATATCTTACTCTACTCTGCGAAGTAGTGATCACAATTCAGACCGCCTACCAATGTAAATGTATGTACATACATACATACGTACATATTTTCGTATGCTGTCTGCTCACGGAAAATACATAGAAAAATTAGCAGACGTGCTCTCTCTCCTTGAACAGAACACGTATTTTTGTTGCTCTCGTGTTCTCGGTCTCGTGCTGAGCGGCGAACGAAGCACAAGTGTTTTCCTACGAAAACAGTCTGAGCGAGAGACTTTCATACGGCGCTCAGCAACTGAGCATCAGTCTACTGAGAAAAACGAGTCAAAAGCATGCACGAAGTGTAGTTGTTGTAGTTGCGTTAGGTGTTTGTTGTTGCAACTATTCCTTCTCATATAAAATAAAAAATGCACTTTATCATTTCCTTGACTGCTCATCGTAATTGATCCACACGATTCAACGAAAAAAACAAATCGTTCGGTTTTGGGACCCTTAACGTTCATGGTGGAACTATACAAGGTGGTCCCATCAGTTGGGTGTCGGACCCTTAAAGACAAGCGCTGGAAAGAGATAGCAAGCGTTTTACGTTCGCACTCTCGTTATTGTTGTCGCTGACGGGCGAGAAAATGTTTTCGCTAATATAATATAATAAAATAAAAATAAATATTAAAAAACAAGATGAATAAAAATAGAAAGAATTTTATTTGTGAGAAAGAAGAAAACTAAAAAATTCGTGCGCTACACAACCTCGTTAGACGACGTTTGACAAACGACTGGCAAAAATAAGGGGCCGCAAAAGAGACCATTCTATTTAAATTTTTATTTAAATTTCAATCATAAGCTGACAAATTTATATACTGACTGAGTACGGGTATTAAAGTAGAGTCGCGACTAAAAGCGACTCACGTTCCTTCTCGTTTTGAAATACACTTGAAACAGTGTGATACGACATGAGTCTGGTTGTTTGGTTGCTCTATCTCGTTTAGTCTCTGAGAACTAGGCGTCAAACAAGACGGACAGACATGGCTCTATCGACTCGGCTATTGATGCTGCTCAAGAATATATATACTTTATGGGGTCGCAAACTTTTTCATATCTGCGTTACACACAACCACTTTTATCACAAATACAATATACCCCTTAACTCTTTTAGTACGGGTAGAAAAAAGGCACAACCTTAATTGCCACCACGGAAATTTGTAAGACAATGGTGTCTAATTCATGTCAATGCACTAATAAGTTTCTTCATTTCGGCGAGGATAAAATTGCCGTTTTGAAAACGGAAAAATTTTGTGTTTTGCGAATGCGAGAGCCCCTAATTTTCCGTTTTCAAAACGAAAGCCAGTCTGAGTCTGCCTGATTAACTACCATTTTGAATGACTCAAAAACAAAATAGATACTGGTCAATTATTCTTTTCTTTGAATGGCCTGGGGCTTAGGAGATACCCCGTTCGTTTTCTGTGTTTTTTTTGCGCTCCGCATTTTCCTTTTATTTTACTTAAACAGCCGGTGTTTTATTTTCAAATGAATTCCCTAACTATCTTTAACTTAAAATCAATCTTTGGCCGCGGTTGCATGCCCAATACCTGTGTAAAAAAAAAAACTTATTTAATTAATTTTGTGCGTTGGTTATTCGTGTGTTGTGTGGTTGCTTTTCGCGCTCTCCTTACATTTATCCGCTCTTTGTTGTAGCTATTACCGTTTATCACTCTCTTTCTATCACCTAAATCCCAATAACCTTGACATATCTTTTCAACCTATCATTGGAACGGTCTCGTCTTCCAGTGATTTGGAATGAATCCTACATCATTCCGCTTCACAAAAAGGGTTCAAGATCTTACATTGAGAACTACCGAGGTATTGCAAAGCTTTCCGCCATTCCGAAGCTGCTTGAGTTCCTGGTTACTAGGCAACTGCAACACCTATGCAGTAGTCTGATATCTCCATCGCAACACGGTTTTTTAAAAATCGATCAACGTCGACAATTCTTCTCGAGTTATCTTCCGCAATTACCGAGGATTCCAAAGCTCACTGCAAACAGACGTAATTTTCACGGATTTCAGCAAGGTTTTTCACTTCGTGAACCATTCTCTGATTATTCACAAGCTTTCTTTAATTGGTTTCCCCACTAATCTCCTAAACTGGATCTCGTCATATCTGTCTAACCGCACACAACGTGTTTTGTTTACTAATTTGTTGTCGAATATCGTTAATGTTACATCAGGAGTGCCACAAGGTAGTCATTTATCTCCACTTCTGTTTATTTTATTTGTGAATGACCTTCCTCAAGTTATAAAATTCTCTTCTACACTAATGTACGCTGACGATGTTAAAATCTATCTTTCCTACTCTGATTGGTACCTGCACACACGCTTTCAACTCGACCTAAACGAGTTGCAAGTTTGGTGTTCAACAAATCTCCTTTTTCTGAACCTTTCTAAATGCAAACTCATGACTTTTTACCCATGCGCTCCACATTTTGTCTCGTACGCTCTAGGAAATTATGCCCTCGAACGAATTTCAAGTTCAAATGACCTTGGAGTTCTTTTCGATCATAGATTGTGTTATAAAATCCATATAGCTGTAACTGTAAATAAAGCTAAGGGTTTTGTAGCATTTATAAAACGTTGGTCCAAAGAGTTTGACGACCCGTATGTCACCAAAACACTATATTTCTGTTTGGTTCGTCCGATTCTGGAATATTGTTCTTGTGTGTGGAGTTTATTTATTTATTTATATTTATATTCGCCAACAGATTTAAAATCCTTAACTGGCTAAACTAACTTAACTCTAACTTACATTATACAAAAAACAAAATCAAACATGAAATAGAAAAAAATCGGAAAGTATCCATCTGACGGCTCCTTTCCCCTGACAAAAGACAAACCGCATCCCTGCTGGCAGCGCATTATGTTGGCGGAGAACCCTGGAGATGGGCTCATTATTGCCATAGTTGGTCCGATGCCGATCAATAACAAAAGGTGCATGTATTCTTAGGCTCCTGGCAGGCGCACTAAAGCCTATCCTACCAAGCAAGTCTGGGCAATCAATATTATTAACTATTAAGTCATACAGAAATATCTGTGCCGCGATGGTCCTACGATCCTCGAGAGAGGGGAGGTGCACGAGACGACATCTGCGCTCATAACCTCATACAGACATAGCCTCGCATATGGGTCTCTAAACTGGGATGCATTGCGCTTAACAAGGCCGAACATAGCGTAGGCCTTTGGCAGAATAAAATTCAGACGCTCAATAAAGAGAAGTTTTGAGTCGAACAAGACCCCTAGGTCAAGTATCTCCGTCTGCTTTAAAAGTGGTTGGCCATCTTTTGTATATGAGGGCAGCACATTGAAGATACTCTTGCTAAAAGAGACAGAGGAACATTTGCTAATGTTGAGAGGAAGCGAGTTAAGTCTGCACCAGCGAGAAACCCCATCCAGATCACGCTGCAGCAGGATACTGTCGCCTACGGTTTTGACAGCACGAAAAATTTTGAATCATCAGCAAAGAGCAGATGCTCAGAGTTTTGAATGCTGAGACAAATGTCATTGATAAATATTAAGAACAGCAGGGGACCAAGTGCACTTCCCTGAGGAAGGCCGGTAGTAGCCACATATGGGTCCGAACGCTTTCCATTTATCAAGACCACATACTCCCATCTTTCAAGGTAAGAACTAAACCAACCGAGCAGGCAGGAATGAAACCCTAGTTGATATAGCTTGGCTATCAGGGCACTGTGAGAAACTTTATCAAAGGCCTTGGCAAAGTCAGTATACACAGCGTCAACTTGAGTGTGCAACTCAAAGGCACGAGTGCAAAAATTACTAAACGTGACAAGATTAGTGGTCGTGGATCTACCCGCATTAAACCCGTGTTGATTTGGGCTGATATAATATTTTATGAAGAAAGTGATCTTTTTGGCTAGGATTCGCTCAAAAAGCTTCGATACATTACTAAGTTTAGCAATTGGTCTATAATTGGAGATTTCAGTCTTAGCACCTTTTTTAAAAATTGGCGTAATCGTGGCAGCCTTCCACCTCTCACAGAAACTACCCGTGGTAAGAGACATTGTGAAAAGTATTTTGAGAGGATCACAAAGAGCAACACCACAGTTGCGAAGAAGGAAGGGAGAAATGCCATCACTGTCGGGCTTAGCAGAATTGTCAAAATCAGATATAGCCTCCAATATGTCAGCGTCAGATATAGCCAGTTCCCCAATATTAACCACCGAAGGGATGGAATTCAGTATAACTGAGTCATTCCAAGCTGCATAAGGTTCAAAGTTTGAACTGAAAAAAGAAGCAAACAAATTAGCTATGCCACCATCAGTAGTTGCGGTCGAATTACCTAAGCTCATAGCAGACGGAAGAGAGCTTGTCGATCTTTTGGAGCTTACGAAGCGCCAAAACGACCTGGGATTGATTTTAAGACCCCTCTCAACGTCAGAAATGTACTGATTATATAAAAATTTACTAAGAAAAGTAAACTCGCGCTTATGCTGCACATACCTCGCCCAGTCAAGAGGGTCACGCGTCCTACCAAAACGTTTATAGAATTTGTTACGTAGATTTTTATATCTCCCTAGACCCTTGGTATACCATGGTAGCCCATAGGAGCCATGCACTCTTTTGGAAGCATTACTTTCAATAATTTGACGAATAGTAGTTACGAAACTGCAATAAGAAGCGTCAGCCACAGGATGCGATAGAACAGAAGCCCAGTTTATGTTCGACAATTCATCCCGAATAACATTCAGACTTATATCAGTAAAAAAATATTCAGAAAATCGTTCCGCCCAGGGCGAATACCGATGGAATTTGGCCGAAACTACCAACGGCATATGATGCATGTCGCATTCTGCAATAGGCAGTTCGCAGCATGTAACACAGCAATCGGCGTCCGAACTAACAAAGACTAAGTCTAGTATCTTATTTAACCTATTGAATACATTATTGACTTGGGATAGGCCCATACTAAAGCAGTCATCTATAAAAAGAATTTCTTGCGGCAAGTGCACATTGCTCGGCATCATAGCCGCCGATTGAGGATCGGCGGTCCATACCAGCGAGCCCAGGTTAAAGTCGCCAACAACGCAGAGCTGCTGACCGTCTCGAAGATTATTATATACATTAACAATGTTATGCGTGTGCGCTTTGTAGATTTCATACCCACTATTTGGTGGGATATACGATGCGCATATATATAGAGTCTCCGACTGACTGGCCACCGACACCCCAATCTGATCCAAGAGAGAGTCGTCTTCCAGCAGACGAACCGTTTGGTTTTGGACCAGTCTCTGTCCTTACGAAACACCTGGAAAAGGTTGGGATCGAAATACTCGTTGTCGAAGAAATTTAAGTTGAGCTAAGTTTCAACCAATATGATGATATCGAAGTCGCACGTAGAGGTTGCCAAATAGACATCCTGGGCCTTGGTGCGCATACCAGCTATATTTTGGAAATTAATGCGCAGGGAATTAGCACCGTCCATCGGCACGGTCGCAGACACTGTCGATGTCGTCCGGCCAGCGGGCACGGGGAGAGGCTTCAGAGCAGGCAATTGATCCACAGGGGCATATGAAGTCTGCCAAGTCGTCGCCGTGCGAAACAGCAGCCATTCACCATCATCACAAAGATTAAGCGGGCACGTAACAGGGAGATTCAATTTTGTCAATAGCGCTGACAGTGACGCCGAAGAGAGTGCTCCACTAAAGAGCGAACGCAGGGCTGCTGACTCTCCCCAAGTGTCGAGGGCAGCGCCGACGCAAGCATAGCACACGAAGCAATGTAATAGCGTTCTTTGTTGAGATGATGATGCTGAAGAGAGTGAGATCCGAAAGAGAGCGGCAGCAAGAGCAGCGCCATCCGAACCAGCAGCAGCCGAGCGAATGTCGCACAAAGCGCAGCGCGATAAGAACTTATGTTGTTGCTGCGTCGAAGAGGAATTCCAAAAATGCTCCAACGGGCGGTTCCTCATAGCAGAGACGCGAATAAGTGCAGGAAGAATAATTTTTGGAGAAGCGGCGATCATGAACCCAGAGGCGCCGCTCACTGGGGGTTTTTTGACGTGGACGGAACTGGACCTTCCTGGGTGGGCGTGGACGTCCGCAACGGTACCATACCTCGCAGATCAACTGCAGTCAAATCAGCTTCCGGCCTCTGCCGATGCACAAAACGGGAAACCCTTACTGATGCAGGCCAGAACTTGCCATCATAGACAGCAGAGAAGAATGCTTCAGGGATCCCAAGTTTGAAGTTGACAAACTTCAACGCAGATAAATCGGCATCTCGCTTGACCAGCTTCGCACAAGAAATTTTTTATTCCGGCACCTTAAGTTTTTCGGCAACAAATTTGACCACCGCCTCTGGTTCAGTTGCGGTTGAGAATTTCCCGATATGGAAGTATTTGCTGCTCTGAACGACGTTTAGCTGCTCACAGCTCGGAGCAACACCAACAAAACGCTTGGGGTTTTTGTTTCTATTTTTCCTCTCCTTCCTCCTGACTGTGACAAAACCATCCAATTCAGACGGGAGAGTAGCAGCTGATTCTGGTTCAGTGACCGCGGAGGCGGCCACTAACCCCGGAGACATCCAATCAGCCGTTGGCAAGGGCTTACTAGTCTCGTTCCTTGGAGGCTTCACTCGCTTGTCAGAAAGTGCCTGAAAGTCCAACTTTAGGTCTCTATACAGGCCTTCGAGCTTCAGAACCTTTTCATTTATCTCGTCAATTTTGGAATGCGAGTCATTTGCAACCACACAGTAATCACATTGCCATAGCAAGTTAGGCAGATTTATTAAAAGTTTAACAGCATCTGAATGCAGGTCAATGCACGTCAGATGAAACGCACGGCGGCATATAGAAGAGCACCGAACAGCATCAAAACAACGAAGCTGCGCGACAGTGACGTCCGAATTGCATTCCGAGCAATGATGAAGCGACATAGCGAAAAACACGTCCGAACGTAGTGAGAGCTGGCTGATCACAGTACAAGGAGCAACAAGCCATTCTCGAATCTGTCCAAAAACAATTTTTAATTTTTGCCTTACGTAATTTTAACTGGGACTCGGATAGACTCTTGCCCCCTTATCGATCGAGGCTACAACTTTTAGACCTCCCTTCATTGCGACATCGCAGAGTCTGTTGCGGAGTTATGTTTGTACACAAGCTCCTAGTTGGGCTCGTGGACTCAGAATCATTTCTTGGCCAGCTTGACTTTTCTGTTCCCCTTAGACATACCCGTATCTTTCGTCCGTTTCGTCCCCTGAATTATCCATCAAAATTTTTTTTTTATTATATTATTTATCGAATCTTCTCTATTAGAGACTGACGACAAGTATGCAAATCTTAGCCTAATACATTTTTATACCCGTACTCAAAAAGAGTTAAGGGGTATACTGTATTTGTGGTAAAAGTGGATGTGTGTAACGCAGAGAAGGAACATTTTCCGACCCCATAAAGTATATATATTCTTGATCAGTATCAATAGCCAAGTCGATAGAGCCATGTCTGTCTGTCTGTCTGTCCGTCCGTCTATCCGTCTGTCTGTCTGTCCGTCCCGATGAGCGCCTGGATCTCAGAGACTATAAAAGCTAGAGCAACGAAATTTTTTTTCCAGACTCATGTGATATCACACTGTTACCAGTGTATTTTAAAATTTCGCCCCGCCCCCTTCCGCCTTCACAAAGGAGGAAAATCTGTGGCATCCACAATTTTGAAGATACGATAAAACTAAAAACGCAATATCGTAGAGAATGACCATATCTATCAGATTGCCGAATCAGATCGGATCATTATTATAGCCAGAATAAAGAAATTTTCAGTTGCTTCCCCCACCTCCTCTGGCGCTGCTAACGCTATTCATTCTCTGTCTCGCTCGCACACACTCTGCCCCGTGCAATGCGCGAGCAACCCCTAGCGGAGGAGATGTAGAATCTAAATGGTATATGTAGAATATTTGTTCTAGATGCATTATCTACATTTTACATGTAGATGTAGTTAACAAATGTAGCAAAAATGTAAAATGTAAAATTAAAATTTTTTTTTTAAATTTCAGTCATAAGCTCATAAATTTATATACTGACTGAGTACGGGTATA